>JAIPRK010000875.1:0-119643 GCA_025469195.1 Chaitophorus viminalis
ACCTCGTTTATAGGATAGGTCATTATTACAATGGATTTGTTAAATTTGAATGCAATGATAGATATCATTATATACGAATAACGATTCTGAACGGAGTTAATATGTTTGTCTAAAATGTGTATATAATCATATAGTATTTCATATTTAAATTGAATTATAACGCAATTTCGTAAAAATTTAAATTTAAAACAGTCATAAAATTTTTCCCTTTTGGTCCGGTAGAAATTTTTTTTATATATTTTTGAAGATTAGCTTATGGACAAACTAGTGTTAAAATTTTGAACCTAAAGTATAAACAGAAAAAATTTTATGAATTTTTATCTACAAAATAACTTGCAAATTATAGTGATTTTGACACATTTTATACAAATTTGAGCTTTATGAGCTTATAAAAAAATTTGAGGAAACGATCACCGTTATTTTCTATTGAAGATAAGTTAAGCTTATTATAAATCTTGTATTAAATTTTCGAGTGTTTTTGGCCAGCCAATTAAATTTTATAGGTGTTTAAAAAAAAAAAATTACAATAATCGAAAATTTAAATTGTCTATAAGTATGTCAAAATACTTTGAAAACTTAACCATGTATAGAAAATTCCAATATAAAGATTTGGTGAAAATTTCATGTTGTTTCGGTTTTTCGTTTTTGAGTTAGAGCATTTAAAAAAAATGTAGTTTGTAAAAACGTGATTTTGCGTAAAATTTTCTGTTTTTTCGTAATTTTTTTAACATTTTTTTGTTGATTTTTGCAAAAAGTATTTAAAAAGTTGGATTTTTGACATGCCCAAGTACCATCTATATTCACTTTCCTTTCAGAAAAGTTGCTGTATAAGCAAATCAAAGCATTTTTACTGCAAAAAAAGTTGTGGTCAGACACAAAAAAAAAAAAAAAACACACATCATTGTAAAATCAATAGATTCCATCAATCCGTTCAGAATCTAAAAACTGACCCTGAGTCTTTGACTGTTTGCAATATATGTACTTATTATAATCAAAAAATTACATATACTCTATAACAGTAATAAAATACTTGATAAATGATAATTATACACAGCAAGAAAAATATTTTTATAAAATAAACTTAGTATTTGAAAAATTAGGTACTTATATTTATAATAAAGTTAAGCTTAATAGTTATAATAATATATTAAATATAGAAACATTTATAAAAAAATTATACTTAAAATTGTTTAATTGATAACGATAAATAATTACGATAATTTCAATTTATAATATTATGGTATGTATTAGAATCTATATGTTACTTACTCACAGTTTATTTATTTGTTTTCTTTTATAATTCACTCTATGTAACTGTATGTTAATTTTTTTAAAGGTATTCTTCATTTATTTTTCATTATTCAGTGTGCTTTTATAACTTAATGATAACCAACGGCCTAAACCATAACATTTAATACTCTTGGCATACATTTCATTTTATTTTAATTTTAATTTTTTCTTTCAATATTTTATTAATTATTCTGTTCCATATTTTAATATGTATTAGTTACACTAATACACTTTATATTGACCCCAATGTATAATATATTGTAATAATTTATTTTGTGTTGTAGAAAGTGTGATATATCTCCTATATATTGTGGACAACTCAAATATTTTTAAACTTTCCACGCAGGTTATGATACAATGTTTTCCTAACTAATTTGACTTCCACTACTAAACACATTCAATTATCAATAAAAATTCTTCAAAATAAACTTCTCCCTGAACCTATCTGGACAATGGCATCCATTTATACGAGGTAAAAGTCTCAAACTTTAACCGTATTCAACAATTTGAGTCAAAAACTTTTCGTTCCGTATATATCTAAAGTTCCATCCCAAATAACCAATCATAACTTGTTCAACGACTTTACTATTTCCTTAGTTTGTGGTTTAATCGAAACATAATATTACTAACGTTTCAACAGTCATTTTGAAAATCATATAAATCCACAAATTAACTTTCTGGGATAATAATATACCGCCTGTGAATCTACATTTACTGTCTAATTGTTTATGTGCACCAATATTCTGCAAAAGTAATTTCCTAAGTAAATGAATTGAAGACATTGGTATTATGGTTAAGTACCTGATCTGTTATAAACTTATAACATTTAAAACAAACCACTATCGCCAGACATAGAACATTCTTGAGCATTAGAAGTTTCTCTAAAAGATATTTTATTATTCAAATAAAAATAGTGTCGATCGAGTAGTAATTCGCTTGATGTCATTTCGAGTTCATTATCTACAATTTTTAATTTTTAATATGAACGCAATATAAATTATAAGTTTATTATTGATAATATTTCATTATTTTCAATTCAGATTTTAACAAACGACAAAGTTTCGAGTATTCAACAATGCAATGTTTTATAAGTAGATATTGGGAATAACTTATAAATATCGTAGTAAAACAAATTTTCGTGAAGTATATTTATTATTATTTACGCATCACGCGTAACTTTAAGCCATGCGTATTTTTAGAAATGTAATTTATAACTGCGAAACATATAATGCATTCGTTGTAAATCCAACAGTATTAATAAACGTCATCTACAGTAGAAAAATCAATAATTATTTTTAACAATCGAATGAAAATTGGATCGTATGCAAACTCTGCCGTTTGTATGTACATACATTGTGTTGTGTCGAACGTACTTGTGTCATTTTATATAATCCACCCACCACCGCAATTTTAATGGTACATAATATATTATAAATGTAGTATTTGCAGATGATAAGTAAACTTTGTTAAACGGCACTTTTCGAGGTGCAGGAGCTTTTATTGTGACAATGGTTTTTGTACAACACGCATATCATTATAATATAATATACGATACGTTCTGCGAACAGTCACAACCAAACGTCGAAATGTATAGGTACACACACGCAGTTATAATATTATATTCGCAACGTCATTGAAACAGCGTGGGTGTGCGAATTGTGTGTATATTGTTAAAATGGCAATATACGCAATAGAGGGGCTAGTAATGAGAGCGAGTCTCGGTAAAAAGTCTCGATTTTCGCATTTTCAGCTCAATACGTGTATTATTATTATTATGTTTGTCGTGTGGTTTACATTATTATTATAATATTGTCGGATGTTAAACGTCAAAGCTATAATAGTGTTCCGTTCGCGCGTAACCGCTGAAATTCCCTGTCGTGTAGTGTTGTATGCGTAGTGTATACAGTAGTTTTTTTATTCCGTTTCCTTTCTCCATTTAATGTTTCAAAAATGTTTCAGAATATATTATATCGGAACGTTGTGCAACCTAGATTAAGCAATCGACGATTTCAGTTCCGTTTACTAATTCCGTTTTATTTATGTACGCCACGTAAAATGTTCTGCCAATTGTATAAAAATCGTTCGTACATATATAATATATATTATATATATATATATATATATAAAACTATGTATGTACACTCTACATTTTGATTAATAAGTATTTCGTAGGTTTTTAAACACTTTACGACTTATTTTGGCTCGTAAATCTTGATCGTTAAAACTATTCTTGATCGTGAGCATAAAATACGAATGTGCACGAGTGAGGAATATAGGTGCATATACCACAAAGGTCTTCAGCCTTTAAGGCTATATGAACCACAAAATTTATTTTATAATTATATAAATAAATAAGACATTCATGATTACATAGATTTAAATGACTTTATAATTTTATTCATAAATTTTACTAAATTCTACATAAGTATAGTATGACTTACATTAAACAAATAGTATAATATAATAGTGTATTTAATTTTAATTTTTTTTTTTAATAATTGAATTACGCATTTTTCACGTGAACGTGGTTGATATTTATTTGACTTGATTTTATTTAAATTTAAATAAATTTTCACTTAGTAGATTACTAGATTAAAGAAAAGAAAATGTAGGTAAAGACAATAATATAGTAAGTATTAAAATCAATCACAAAGCATAAACGTAAAGTACATTTGAAGTCTGCAATTAATACTGTTATATGTGACGAAAAACTAAATATCTACAACGAAACTGTAATATATATCGTTCGAAATGATTTTGAAATTAAATTAATTGAACACTGTTTTCTCAAATTTCTAGGGAGCGAGTTATAAAATAAAGGTTTTAATTTCAAATGCCATCGTATTGTTAAAAGTTAATAATTTATTATCACCCTTTATATTACGGGTATTAAAATAATATCAATTAAGTTTTATTTAAAGTCTAATGTTTATTAGAACGTGTGATAACGCTCATCTTAATTCAAAATAATTGTTGTCGAATTATTATGTTAAATTCATAATTCCTTATTAACAATGTAGTCTAATTAAACATTAATATTTTATGCAACACGTAAACATTCAAAGGCATTCTATCATATTATACTGATATACTTCAATAACGACGCATTTAATTTTCTTAGTATTCATTCAAGTAATTTACTTAAATTAATGGCTGCGGGGTAATAATTATTTAAATATAACTGTAGTTAATCATTGAGAGTTCACTGAGTACTAAATAATTAAGACGTGATTATGAAATTCTTCATTTTGGAATGGCAATAAATATCCATACAACAAGAATCCATTGCAAAATCTGAGATAATTTGCTTGACCATGAAGAGTTGTCTGAAAAAAAAAAATAAATAAATAAATAATTAATAATAATAATATTTACAATGTATAAAAAATTATTATAGATATATTAGAGTGGGGAAAGCATTCTATTCATTATTTAATATTAAATAATTTCTTATAATCTTATTATGAATTTTTATTTATAAATATATACACATTAGATAGGATTTAATAAAAATGTTCAATGTATCTATAAATTTAATATTTCTAAAAATAACAAAGACTTTTAATTAGAGAAATATTTTTAATAATTTTAGTTGATAAATTGGCGAGTCCCAAGTTGTAATAATACAACTAAAGTCCATAATATTTAATTGTATGTATGAAAATATTTCAAATTATTAGGTGGTATATAGTTTCTAAATAGATAATTTTTGCTTCTAGTATAAACTGATTTAGTTTCTACCAGGAAAATTAATTAGCTAATATATTACTAGTTAGTGGTTACCTAACTATGTTATACTGGTTTAAATATTTACGTAGGAAATTTGCCTTTCCCAATGAATTGAACCACTTCCCGAATAAAAAGTAAAATCTTTTTTACTTCTGTAAAAGTAAGTGTACACTCTTATCCTTAAGATAGGAAACTACTTTACTACCCTAATGGGCGGATGGACCAACAATGGTCAATAGTATGGAGACATGAAAGGTAAGAAGAAAACTACCACATTAAAGTGGCATCTTATAAGGTTATGTTCAAAGTGAAAAGTTCAATCCTACGGCGAACAAATTATAATAAAACAAGAACATAATTATAAGAATAATAGATTAGCGAGACAGGTTTTGCATAACAAAATAAACTGAGCATAACGTGAAAAACATATAAACCTAAAAACGAAGAAATTAACGTCATTTGTATGGAATATGTTAGGTGGCATGAATATGATTAGAAACGCATAACTACGTACTAAATTAGAAATGATAATAAGTATGTGTATTGTGTATGTACGAACGAAAGCCGGTGATAAACTGGACAAAGAGAAACAGTGCACAGTGAAAGAGTAAGGAAAAAAATTAAGGAAAATCAATTGTTTGGGGATTTAATTACATTAATAAAAAATTAAAAAATAAAAAAAATATGTCATATTGATATAATTCAATTCTGAATGTCAATTGAAAGAAAGATAATGAAATACGACCAAAAAGATATTATTATATAAAATATATATATACAAGAAAAAATAAATTCCTATTTTTATACTTTCCTCGACTTGAGAAAACAGTAAAATCAGAAAAGTAACAACAGCAACACGGTATTATTCTTATATGGATCAGAGGTTCCCAACGGGGCTGCAGCAAACTTAAATTGGGGGTACCGTGAAATTATTTGAAATATATATTTTTAAGAAAAAACGTTTTCATGAAAAATAAAACGTTTGATCAATAACACAGATTATAATATAAAATCTATTGTATTCCATATCATTTGTAGTAATACTGTGATCGATTTGTTTTAATTTTCATACTAGTTTGATTGCTATAAACATAAATACATAATATACTATTATTGAGTGTATAGACTCTATAGTTTAGATATAGGGTTTGTACAAAATTAATTATTTAACAAGAATGTTTGATAAATTTGATACTAGAACAGTATTTGTATTATTGTGATGGAAAATAAACCATTATTTTAAACAGTATATTTAATAATATTAAGCTCCATTTTAAAAATTTTAATGTAATTTGTTTCGTTAAAAGAAACTGTAGGTAGTATGTACACCTACTAGTTTGAATTTCATAATAAATATATTTATTTTAACTAATTGCACAACTTTTTTTTTAATCTCAAATTTTTGATTACTTCAGTGGTTTATTATATATGTCGCATCCATATCGCGTTATTGTACGTTTCACGAAATGGACAACGTTTGTATCTATTTCACGAAATGGAACCACGATTTCTCCACACAATATGGATAATATTTCGTGAAAAGGATATCTAATGTCATCAACGGAACTATTATTTATTTAAACAAGCTTGTGAAGTTAAAGAAAAGACAATTTCTCTTAATGAAATTTCTTTAATCTTATTCACTTGCTTGATGTCAATGAAATTTAATGTGGCTACTGGCTAGTTGTATATATCCAGAACCTTACCAACCTTTTATTATACCATATTCAGTTCCTAAACGGTTAAGATCATTTTTATTTTACATATATTTACTTAATTAATTTCCTTGTTGTTTCTGTAAGTAAGTTATTTAATTAATTAAATCTAATTCAACAGAAATGTATAAATGTACTTCATAATAAATATTATGGAGATATTTTTTTGCATACCATTTAAATTTAAAAATAATAAACTATATATTTTACAATTAGAAATAAGAAGACGAGGTATGGATATAAAAAAATTCAAATGGAAAGAAGGGACGGAAAAAGACAAGAAAGGAATATTGCTCTACAGTGGCGGTGCGTAAGGGGGAGACTTTAAGACGGCGTCTCCCCAATAATTATACTATTGGAAAAAAAATTGTTTTAAATTATTTTCAAGTATTTGTGTAATCTATATGTGCAAATTAATAATTATATACTGCTGTCAACTATATTTAATATAAATATGTGTGTGTGTGTGTGTGTGTGTATTATATTATGTCCATCGTGGGGTGAATAAGTATGATTCGATGAAAATACGTTCTGAGCTATTTTTGGATTTAACGATAAGGTTGGACAACGCCCGCCGTCGTGAAACGTATGAGACGGTCGAACGACAGTCTCAATTCTAATAAATAGGAGATAAATAAAAGTTCGGGGGGGGGGGATCGCATCGATAATAGTTACTGTACGGAGTCCGGGAGACTAGTCTCTGCGCTCTGCCAACGGGCGACACGTTTTTCGTTACATATATGTATATGTATATGCTTATGTGTAGTGTGTTATTTGTACATTAGATCTTGTACCATTTTTGATCCAATATTGAAATAATGGAATCAAAACATTGTACATTGGATGAATTATTGGACAATGATTTTCATTCATTTACACAAAAATTAAGGTTCCCCATAAATTTTATTCACGCACCGCTACTGTTGCTCTGTAATATGAAAGAGAAGCAAGGAAAATAAAAAGAACACGACGAATGTCACATCCAATTTTGTTGCCATTTTAAGTACAGAGAAAAGTTAAGAGAGGGATGGAAGAAGAAGATTCGGAACAGAATGCGGCCATGATGGTGACAGAAAGAAACAAATATCATGTATCTAGGAATATTGAGTTTACTACGTATAGCTTAGAATATACTTACGTTTAGTATATTATAGAGTCTATAATATTGACTATAGATAATTTGATAAAAGTAAAATCCACTTACATTTTTCATTTTATTATTCCTATTTAGTAGCATTGAAAACTAATAACGTCACATTATAATTATTTGTCTGTATCTATTTGATATTGGTGATACTCGGAGTGTTTGAGACTGTATCACTTCCGACAAAACGTGCAATTAGGTACACTGTAAGAGTGTTAGAGATGATTTTTAATTTCATTCAAAATGTCACCTTGTTAAATATTATTATCATCATTATGTCTAAGTGTAAATTTAATTTAAACAATTTATCCACCTGCAGTTCCACGACCGCGTTAATCTCCGTTAAAATGTAGCTATATATATATATATATATAGACGCCGCAGTTGTTATCATACTCAGCAGAACAAAAAATTTTTATTTCATGTTTTTTTTTCTGAGTTCTTAGAGAAACATAGTAATTACAGTTACTCTACATATTTTGGCCACAGCTGAGTGAATATTAAACGACAAACGTCAAAACTCGGAACGAAAACAATCGTCTCTCGACCCATCCAACGCGGCATCCCAGGCTGTATACTCAATACGAAATAATATATTGCACACTAGTACATTAGTTATTCGTTTTGAAACAGAAATTAAAACAAAAAAAATAATTGTAATTCGTATAATTATTAGCTCGTTAAGACGTGATAAAACTGTGTATCGATATTTTTTTAATATGTTTACACGTGAGGGATGGACTCGCTGTCACACCCTTTTACCGTCGTTCGATAAAATATGCGTGCATTCCAGTCGACTCGTTCTTTTAACAACAGCCGCACCGACAACAACAACACCAACAATGACAACAAGGAAAAGAAGAAGAAGAAGGAGGAGTAAAAAAATAAAAATAAAAATAAAAGAAGTTTTGTTCGAAACAAACTTAATTTTCAATGTAAATTAAAAAGACAGGACGCAAGGACGCGCACGGACACACGACGACGTGTTTTCGGGTTTATTTTTTCCAAGTTGTAATGAAAACTCTCTGGTAAAGAACCAAGTGGGTCAGCAATGGCTCGGCGTGAAACTTTTTTTGTCGTTGTACGCGCATTAATCAACCAACGGAATTACTTTTACTGCTTAAAGAGCTTTTATTGCGAAAACATTTCCAAGTGACCGTAAAACAGATGTTCATCGAATGCTAATCCGCCCGGTGTAATACATCATCGACGCGTCGATGACACATTTTAATCTAACGTCGCGATATTCTGCTTGGCGCGGCATAGCGACACGATTTCAATCGAGACAGTACATGTATATAATAACAGCGGCTGCAAGGGGCGCAGAACGTTGAAATCGTAAAAAAATGCGCACGAAAACGGTTATACGATTCGGCGAAAATCGAATAAAATGCGCACGTTCAATTCGTCGTCGGACGCAAACATTTTATATTTATTACATTAAAAAATGAAAGAAAAAAAAATATTAAACCGCAGGTAAAGACACATCTCGTGCAGTAACGCGTACAGAACAACGCAATATAATTTTATCGAACATAATATATATATACATATTACACATAGTGTATGTGTGTGTGTGTTTGTGGGAGTGTAGGTGGGTGAATTATATACGTATGATTAGGTACACCATGCTGACGCGTCGGTTCACAATATTAGTACTTACTATTATACCGCACGCGTGTTGTTATATTTTTGCGAAAAATAATAATAAATAACGACGCAACAGCAAAAGTATTATATTATGTGTGTACCACCACGGTTTAAATGTTCGATATGCGACGAAAATTATTCGCACACTATATAATGAGTTAATAACGCGGTGAAAAATCGATTAGTAACTTCCAATTTTATATTATTACGATGTGCACGAAATAATTGGTGAACGCGCGTGTCGTGTTGTAGTCCTGTTCAAATGGTCTTTTAACTGTTCTGGGAAATATTCGTATTTTATAAAAAAAAAAGAAATAAAATAAAATTAAAATAAACCTTCCGAATTATACCTTGTAGTATTGTTGAAAATTTTTACGATAATATCTATACACGAATTCGATACTCACATATTCGCACCTACATTTTGACTTGAAGACTGTCGACAAGCTGGTATATGAATAATATTATTTCGACCGGGACTTGCACGCTCGAGTCAAATGTCCGTGTGTAATACGACGTAATTGTTTGGACTTGTCGTAAAACGTTATTATTATGTATGCAGACCACGATAAAAAACTGGCTATTTTATTACGATTCACGTTTAAGTACCTTCGTGTCCTCTGATCGAATCAAATGCTAGATTCAGTGTTGAGACATGTCCCAAATAAATACATAATATATAGATGGAATATCTAGATGATTTTATTCCTGTAGAAATATATGATCTCATTTAGGTGTAGATAACAATATTCATGCCATCTCAGGATTATATAGAATACAAGTAATTATCTTAAACATTCGTCAAGACAAAAATGTAAAATAAATATTTTGTTTTTATTTTGCATTTGTTACCTGTATAATATGATTTTCTTTGAAAACAGAATAAAGGAATAAGCAAAAGCAAATAAAAAAATTCTTTTTTAGCAATATATATTTTCTGAGATTATAAATGCTAAAAGATAAATTCTAGTTCATCTTTAAATTAAAATTTATTACTGTAAGTTTTTATTTTATCTAAATACATTTTATTAGATAACTTATTATATATAACTTATTATATAATATACTTATATATTTTACATTTTCATCTAAATCCAAATTTATTTATCTTTATTATCCAAACACTGGCTAGATTTCTAGATTTAATGGAAATATTGATTAAAATAAAAAATGCATTCCGAACTTCGCTTAAAATCTAAAAAAAATTTAACGATAACACATGCATAATAAAGAGTATGATATGAGTCTTATAACAGATAATATAGCATTATTATATGCTTATATAACTACATTTATAAAAAGCGTTGAATTTTTTTCCCTAACAAATAATTAAGTGATTATATATATGTTTAATAAATGTAATAATAACGCAATAACGCGTTTGTGTTGATTAAACAAAAACCTGACAAAACTATATCATTCAATGTGGGTTTGAAAGTTCTCTGTGATTACGAAACAGAATTATGTTAATCGCAATAGTCAAATCGTTAAAAGTTGCAAACCGAAAAAAAAAAGTTTACCTTTGTGTTTCGGTAGTAACCGAAACATAAAATATACATTTTACACAAGTATACATAAATAATAGTATGTACTTTATGATATCAATATTGAATGTTACAAACTGTACAGAAAAGCCAATAGGTAATTGATGAATGAAGGATTTCATTTCGTTCATAAGTATATTGATCACTTAGACAAGTTTGTAAACGGCAAGCCTACAAAACTTTGTTTAAAAAGTATATAAATTCAAAGATCTAAATAAATGAATAAACGAAAAAGAAGCGATGGAAGTAATGCGGTGCTTGAAAAATATAACCAGGGCACGTGTAGAGGCAATGAATATTCCCAAAGGGTTGCAGAGTCTTTCGGTCGCTCAAAAATACCAATTGACATTGTTAAAGATACTCTCGAGAGTGAAGTATGAATCACACCAGGATTGAGTGCTATAGCTGTGTACACGGACTTCTTTAAGAAGAAACCTAGTGAACACGTATCGTTGGCTTGCTGATCTACTATGTCTACATAATGTAACATCACGTTATTACAATATAGTCTCATGTATTGAGGTTTATTCATTTTCATTTATAAGTTATAACGGTTACGCTATATTTATTATTTACATCTTATACGTTAGAATGGAAGATTAAGAAAAGTCGTCGACCGGTGGATAGCATTTTTGGATAGCATGTATCCAATGTACGTCATAATACTATCTTCTCAACGTAACACAAAAGATTATTTAAATCTGCAGTACCTACCTACTTAATTCTTATATAAACTGTAATTCGAGTTTGTAACTACCACTGCTGGTATCTAACCTATTTTATTATTCAACTCTACGTAATAATATCAACATTTTTCTGCTCGACTCGTTACGTTTTATTTATACGCTGTTTATACAACAATACGTGGCCAAGAAGACATTGACGCACGTTTTTTCGTTAAATAGTATATTTTATGAGTAGAATTACGCTTTTCAATCGAGTAAATTAAGATAAACTGTAAAAACGAACAAGTTCACCTGGTCCGCAATTACTCTGAGTGCGACGACGTGCGCGTTTGAGCTATACACGAAATATTTAATATCGTTGTCACTAAACTCGAGTTTAATGGTTATGAAAAATATTATAATATTATACTTATAGGCAAACAAACCCTTAGTCGATTATATGAAATTAAAACTATTTTCAAGTACGTAAAATGTAATAAATTTGTGAGCAAACATTTTGATTATCTTAGACACGTACATTGAACATACGCACACAGGCGTAGTATATAAGAACAAAACTGAACAAAACGTAGGTATACACTTAAGCAAATTATTTTTATTTTTATTTTTTTCAAGTTTCAATAAAATACATCGTGCACTTAAGCACACACTTTCGTTCGTACAATCGCCGTCAACACTACGTATATGCGTTGTTGTTTTGCGATGTTGGAAAAAGTGGCAGAAACCGTACGATCCTAACTACCTACGTTGAATGGATTTACTATAACGTATTAAGATCTATTACTTGCACTGTCTTCTTTGAACATTCTCTAAAGGATGTAATTTTTATTTTTTTTTTTTTGCTCGGCACAAGAATAATGGACACGAAATCAATAACGTATTTTCAGCAATAAACAATTTGAATTCAAAAATCTCACGTATTTTATATATGGATACATATTACGTATATATATATGCATAATAATTGGGTAAAGTGAAGAGTAATGAAAGCCTTTGATGTGTACCGCTTTCATGCGGTTCTTTTGACGTGATACTTTGCACTGACCCAATTGTATACTCAGAAAAAGTTTCAACTCTGAACAAGGCCATTAATATTAAAAAAAAAATTTTACATATATATACTATATAGAGTAAAACGAAAAACTTTCATGAAAATACTATTATTTGTATAAAACAAAAATAACCATTCAAAACTATATTTAACGGTATGTATCCAACACGCGACTATGTTATTTTCTTTTCACTTTAACAGCAGTAATTTAGAAATGGCGACAAAAATGACTTAGTTAATAGTTGGATATAAAATTATTTTCACAGCGAAACACAACAATGTCTTATAAGCTTTACGCGTAGGTACAGACAGTAACAGCTTTCTTAGATCCACTCTATAGGTACTGCCAATAGCCGGACTATTGAGCGCTCAATATTATATTATAGAGATGTGTAATAACGATTGTAATTTCATTAAAAAAAAATATTTAGGTACCTAGGTATGCACGCATAGCCATTTTGTAAAAATGATTTTCGGATAAAAGGAATATAATGTTTTGTGTAACTCGACACTTGTATATTACGTTAAAACACACTTTTTCACGTTTTCATATAATTAAATGTTATCCATAATAATGTTTACAGTATTATTCAATATTCTTATATAAATAAGAATATTAAATGCCGACTCGATAAGTTTACGTAAGTTTAAAAATAATCAATATTATATCTGAAACTGAATAATGCTCGTTAAACATTGAATTAAAATAAATCTTGAGTTTAGATTTAAGCTTTTGTACGCGACTAATTTTGAATTATATTAAAAAGAAAAAGAATAAAGTTAATGAATTTATAATTATCATTCATTTTGCAAATCGATTCACTTTGAGCCCTCTCTGATAGAAGCAAAAATTAATGGTTTTACAATGAAGTTCTTTTTTCTGTTTCAGAAAATATTTTTTAATATAATAAGGCTTGAAAGTTTTTAAAAATGATATAGGTTCACTTAACACTTTAATAATGGATTAAAAATCAGATGGATGTAAGGTTTTAGATCGACCAGAAATGCGAAATAATCAAATAGTCTTTAAGAAAATTGTAAACAATAACGAGCGAACAATGATATTTTTGATAAGTTTGTTAAACTTGTAGATATCTGAAATGTTCATTAATTTAGAAATGAAAGCAACTCATATTGATGTAAAACCTCAATGAATTCATTCATTATCTCTCGAATAATTTTTGCTGTGCCGTTAACCGATTCAAAATTATCGTATAACACTTTTGAAATCTTATATGATAGTTTAGAAAGAAAATTCATTTTACAATAAATAACTGTTTTTTTTTTATTATTGAAAATTTTAACTTGAAAATTCTCGCACCGTATACAGCCCTACTGTAACGATAGTCTCCGGAAAGTTAAGTATTGTGAGATTGATTAACCCAATCCATACACGTGTGCTTGTGATTACAGTATTACACATACGATACATTATTATGTATGTTTTTTTAGGGCATCGATTCAAAATATACCCAGAAATACTCATGCATAAAACACAAAGTGGTGCGTCATAATTAAGTACGTATGATACATTATAGACAACCTCACTACGCCACTTTATTTGTATATATACATATTATACAAGCATGTTTGTATTCAAAACATCGTTTAACTTATTGTTCAGTAGGTAATTGAAAAACCGCTGTTGGAGAAGTCGTTAATTATTTTATTACAACTTGGAGAAAATTCACGAACAATATCGCATAACGGTTAATATGGGGCTTATCATGATCTAATAATATTATAAACATAAAATTATACTTGGTATATGTCTCAGGTGTGAACAAATCCCATGAACAAAGAAATAACGTTATCTAATAAAGTGAACTACTGTCTACTGAAAAAACGTGAAAGCAATATTATGTTCGGTAAGACCGCACTGATCAGATTGGATAATGTCAATAGAAACGATGTCATTGTATAGAGTACCACATGTATATTGGACGGGTAAAAATGAATTAGGAAAATAAAGGAAAAAAAACTTGCAAACATATAATTTATATATATTTACAAAAATAAATAAATAATCATTCGATTTATGTCAAGTTACTGACTTGATTATGTCTAGCCGTGCTCGCCAATTAAAATAAAATATACAACTCCCGTACAGATAACAAAAAAAAAAAAAAAAACTGGTAAGATAAAAATACGTTTCGAATAAAAGAATTTTATTAAAAACGAATGTTATAATATTTGTGGAAACAATTTGTTTAACAGTATTTCAAATTTTCTAAAATTAAATGATCCTAAAGCTGAATTATTTAATATCTGGTGAAAATACTTATGGTTATCCTTGCATTCAATATTGAGATCATAAAATCATAAAATTACTTTGATGTTTTATCAAAAGAAATATAAATGCTTGATGTACGAAATGTATCATTAGTTTTTTTTTTAGTTTTTCATCATAAAGAAAGAATTGTGGAAGAAAAATCGAAAATGACCTTTTCAAAGAATCATTAGTATCCAATTTCATATTTAAAAGGATGCTACCCAGAACTTTGGGTGTAAAGTAACATCTTGAAAAAAAGCAATAAATAAAATAATAATAATGAGAAAAAAAGAAAAAACTACATTCTAAAACGAATATTATTCATATCGTTTACTTTGCTCAGAATCTAAAACGTCATGATTTATAGTTGTATCGACCGGCATTTTATAAATTTCTGTACAGTGTTGAGAGAAATATTAATAAAAGATTATCCAGTTTTAGATAATAATACGAAAATTACAATCACCTTGAAAAAGTCAGTTGATAAATAAATTTGATCTTGATGAAATGGAGGTATAAATTATCAAATCATATTTAAAATAAATATTATAGTTTAGCTTTTAATTTCTATCAATAGATAATATAGTGATAAAGCATATCCAATTACCAATGAGTATATTATAATTCGTTTATTTCCTATATTATGTGTGTTTATGTATGCTCATTGCTCTATGTCTTGCTCGTGCTTTATTCCTTCCTTTGATATGTATTTTCTGGTATTTGACGTATGGTACAAAGTACGACATAATAAGTATTATTTGTTGTTGATAACTAAATTAATATTTTAATGTTCTTGTCTAGAAACTATGAAAGATATTATAAAAAAATATTAAATTTAAACACACTCTGTAGCAGTGTATTTTTGCCGTCGTTAAAATCGCGTAACGTTGATCGCGTTTCGAGCAGATTGGTCGACTAAACGCGAAATGAATCATTTAACTCGAGGCATATACAGACACTCGTGAAGTACAGTATGTCTATATATATGTTATGTGTGCAGTGTATAGCACTAATAACTACGTATATGAACGCTGGACAGACTCCCCAGAGAAATCCACGTGCGATCTATGCAACATATGAATTATTTCAGGTAAGTCGAAAAAACACACACACACACACACACACAACTGTGCGGTTCTCGAACAAGTTTTCGGCTGAAAATTCGTTATTCCGCTGCAACGGTTCCCACGAGGGAAAAACGTTTTTCGGCTAAACCCCATCGCTCGTCGGCCTCGTTTGTCGAGACGCACTCCTCCAGCCCGGCGACATACCGCGTTAACGTGATATTTTAAGTTCCTTCCGACGGAAAACTTTTACCGTTTTGACGCGTATACCATACCGTTGTCGTATACTTTGTAATAACAACACCCGACGGACCACATTATATATATATGCAATATACATTATACATTAAACGTGTACATATAACGTATTTATACACATATACAAGACACAAATGTGTGTATATATATATTTATTTATAGAAGGGGTGAGTGAGATGGTGGTACGCCGCAAACCATTGCGCCGTCGTCGGTCAACTGTAATAAAACATCTACACACCCTCCGACCGAGATCACGACTCGCCGTATTAAATGCTTAAATGCGTAGGTATAGGTAATCTTAGAGTTCTAAACATCGCAAGGAGACGTCATGGTTGATGTACATAACGTATTGTGGTAAAGTTTCGATTGCTGAAAATTGAAATGGTATAGAAATAAATAAATAAATACGATTTGAAAAATCAAATTTTAGGCAACCATTATAGACTATCGCGTTCGGTAATATAAAACTATAACTTTTTGTGCGTTAGGTCTTAAATTTCAATTTTTTAGTTGTTTGCTGCATTACAAAGTAATCACGCTTAAAAGCCGGCGTCAAATGTGTGAGACTAATGTGAATTTTCAAGAGATCTAGATAAAATATATTAAGTGTCGGTATACAAACATAGAATTATTAATGATAAATATTGTTTGATTTGAGTATAAATTGTTACTGTATCTACCGAATATTACATCGAAAAAAAATTATAATATATTATATTATGATATTTTGACGAACATCTTACTCGTTTTTGATGGGTTGTTGCGCAAAGATGTTTCTGAGAAAATAAAATTCGATTACTTCTCACTCGATTGATATTACGTGATATATCACGCTAATGCGTAAAATAAATTGCTAAGCAAAACCTTAAACATCTAACCTAATTCGCTCTGTTCAGATCGCATGACGAGCATCGTTAATATCGTCACAAATTGTAAGATATATTCTATAAAAAATATACTAAATTGTTCCCGTTAAGTTATTTATTGAATTTTTATCATGGCGATGACAGGACTAGAAATGTATTGAGTTGAACTGTAGACGTTTCTAGAGGAGTTAAAAACTTCGAGTAATCAAGTTTTTCGAATTATTAAACTTCGAGTAATCGCTACTTGACTGTAAATATATATATTTATTCGGTACTCCTTTTAAACTTTTTTGGTGTACCTACTGTTACTATATAATATTAGAGTTCAGAAACCCTGGATTGGTATTGAAGAGATCAGATAATATGATAACGTACACGGAAGAACAATTTAAAGTTCTCGCAAGCAATGTGATATTTGATTTTTGTACTATGCTATATTATATTATACTGTTATCCTCACTAAAAGTTTAAGATATTTGGAATTTTTAACACTATGTGTGTAAACGATTTAGTGGATAACGAGTAATTATAAAGTGCATGATTTTTATACTACCATTTGAATTAAAGATAAAAATGTTTAATCGTCGTAGAACAGGTGGTTTTGGTGAAAACTTTTTATTAGCTCTTGACAGTTGATGGCGACAGAAAATGGCGTAGTCAAAAGATCCTAAGGTACTTTATTCTCCTTAAATACCAAAATGTCAAGTCAATCGTTTACTATTGATTGTTAGTTATTTAGAATATACAATTACATTGTACGTATTATATTTAACCAGAATTCAGAAGTACGACCACAAAAGCGGAATGCCGATAAATTAATGTTACATAAGATATTATTACCATACAAGTTTTTTCAAGTCTTAACGTGAACATATGTGCATATATATATATATAATATATATATATATATATAATATATATACTGATGGCTAATTCATTGTAAATAATATTTAACAAAAGTAATACTGATCATAATATTAATAATAATTAATTATTATGTACGGATAAAATTATAGATATATTTATTTTATTTTAACTTAATAATTTTTTGAATGTTTTGAACTAATCCCCTGAAGGGATTAAATTATCTTAACCCAATAACATATCAATAAATTATATTTATTCTTGAGTAAGTAGAAGGTAGAACATGTGATAATTGAATTTATCGAATATCAATAAACACAACAACTTTTAATCTTACAGTATAAAGATACAATATATTATAAGTTATAACTGTCATCAACATTTTATCGAACAAACCAACAAAATCAATAAGTTATCATACTAACAAGAGTTGTGTGGAGTAGTGTTTTACATTTTTATTACAATTCATGTATTTCCATTTTGTGGGTACGAAAAAAAATAAATAAAAACAAAAAGATTAACACGAGATAAATAAATATTTAAAATTTAAACCTCGAGGCACCCATGAACGCAAGTTGCGGATAACTATTCCTGGATGGATACACCTTAATCCGACACCAAATCCGCATTATTAATGGCTACACAAATAACATATCGTCCCCGTGCGAGCGAGGATAATTATTATGTATATTAACTACAATGTAGACAGTGTCATGTCTAAAAAACCGTATATACAATAAATGCCAGTGTACCTACAATTTTCAATTTTTCCTACAAATTACGTCTCAAATACACTAAAGGTATACCTATATCTAAGTTTTAGCCAGTTCATACAGTGCAGTTGAATAAGGGTTGCCTTTGTGAAAATTGATTTTATTCATCATGATCAAGTATAAAATCACGATACTTATCTAGTGAATATAAAGGACCGTATTCATCGTGATTCTTATAAACAATGCATTTTATAATTCTTTCAATATTTTATATGTCTAATTTTAATTGCATTATAGAAATGCTAAAGAAAATATACTCCAACTATAATGAGACCACGCTTAGGTGGCGACTTTTGTGTTGCATTTTTCGAATCAGCGAGTATAGAAATATAACAGCTGTATATACTTTCAAATCTCATATATTTTTTGTCCAAACAAAGTGTAAATCACCATTTTAGGCCCTGAATATTACAACGCCATCCGTATTATATCGAAAAGTGATCGACGGACGAACGATCTATACAATGCAATGACGTGGTACGCGGCTGCTGTAGCTGTACTCGGCTGTGTGTGCGTAATGGTAATCATGGCCGGTTTCCACCCCACCACCGTATGCTATTAAAATAGGTATATATATATAAGTAAATGCGTGGGTGAATAGTATGGTACAGGTATGGTGATGATGATGTGTATATAGGCGCGCGAACGATCTAGAAATCCTCCACGCGCACACGCCTGCCGGTTAAGTCTCCGGAAATTAAACGTTCACTCTATACATGTATATACACACACTAAAAACGATCATCGTCACTGTACAAACTGGTGTACACTTTGTGTTTGAATATAATCGTACACACACACACACACACACACACATACACACGTAGATGAGTGTGTGTGTGTGTGTGTGTGTGTGTGTAGGTACATATATTTGCTAGGTACATGGAGTTTTAAGTGATGGACTGTTTGTATATTGTTGTATATATACCCCAGTACACAACGACCACTGCATTATATGCGTATATTTACGTAAATAAACCCAGGTCCAGGTGAAGAAGGTCTATCGCGAAAATCTACGAGAAAATCGTACGCAGTTTTGTATTAATATGCGTGTAACCGAAATATCAATACCATCTGTAGGTACACACACGCACACGCACTACAGCATATCACATTATAATTGTTAATTAAAGTGTTGTAATGTATTTAAATGAAATTGATTTTTATCTTATTTTTCTTTCTCTCTTTTTCTCCCTCTCCCCTCCCCCACATTGTTATAGGTATTAAAGGAAAACATAGTGCAGAAACGTCAAGTCGTCACTCGTCAATGATATTAAAAATACGTTTAAACAATAATGTGATATGAACAATGTTTTTCGAACGTGTTTATATATATATATATTAAATTGCAGCGTTCCGTTTAGATTAATATTTAAGTTTTTCGCGATCTGTTCGAACAAAGTAAACGCATTTAATATCATTTTGGTCCTCGCCTCCGAAAACTTTAGTTGTTCGATAATTGACGGAATTCAGTTGATTTATTGGGATTTGTATCGGAAGCGTATTGAATTACTTTTTATTACCACTTGTATTCATTAAATGCATAAAACTTTTGGTATAATTTACTAATTATGTAAACTCAACTTAAAACTTGATACTAAACAATCTAACATTTTATTTATGTATAAGTATATGCATAACACGTATGTATATATATACCTATGTATATTAAAAACGTGGTTGTGTTATTTTAATCAAAAACGTTTTCATTTTTATCGAAAAGTAATCGTAAGATATTGGCCAAGTTTTTAATCGATTTTTAGAATTTGGACAAAATGTAAAAGCAAGTTTTTTTTGTGACGTTAAAAAATAAATATACAAATATAAATTTTCATATTGAGAGAATCTTAAAAGCAAAGTACATTAAATTAATATATTCAAAGTCGAAGAATAATCGATGAAGGAAAGCAAGTGGTGTATGAAAAAAAAAACAAAAAAAAAATCAAATACTGAATGGCATCATGTATAGATATTAATAGAAGATAAAAAAGTGGAAAATTAAATTGTTTGAAATAACTGATCGCATTGGTAATCGATAGTGGAGGGAGAAGGGTGTAGAAATAATAATAATAGTTATGTCGGGTAAAATGAAAAAAAAATCGGCTTACAAAATGTACAAACGAGGATTCCGATGGGAGAACGAGGGAAGACTTAAAGTACAACTTTATACTATAAAAATTCGTTACCAATCATCGAAATGTTATTACACGCTCATATTATATAGATACACCGATTGCATGCCTTAACAAACGATACTGTACATGCGCTTAATTCAGTGCGCTGAGATTTTTAAAATAAAAACTTCGCAACAAGTTCTGACAGATTTCGATGCACAAACATTACGATAGGTGAGGTCATCCGTATTAAAACATCTGTCTCGTTGACCGTTGTCCGTTGTACAAAACCGCAAACCTCGTCCTGTGGATCGGTATTACGTTAACTTATATTCATGCATTATATTTAACATATCAACATAATAATTATATTAACACTCCCTTTTTCCAACTAGAGGTATATTATTCGAGTTTACAGTTCACGCGTGGAAAAACGTCATGTAAAAGATAATTAATTTTTGTAAAACATGTTTAAAGAGTTAAAAAAAAATAAAATACAATTTATATACAACGGATATATTTTAGAATTGTAATTTGATAAAGTCTATTAAAAAAATGTATATGTAATTTCAGAAACAATAATTGTGATGCCAATACGTTTTCAATCGAATAATTTTATTTTCAATTTTATAGATTGAGTAGGTAATATAGTCGATAAAAATATGAAACAATATTTAATATGATAATAAAATTATGTATAGTATAAAATTAAGTTAGTGTATGAAACTAAACCTTGTCTCAGACGACATTCTGTTTGGTCATACAACGCAGTATATATCTTAATGTTGAGTTATCGAAAAGGTTGATGGTTATTATTATGATTATGATTGTTTAAAATTTAAAAAATCTGGTAGGTACCTGGAAACTCGTGATTACAATAACGTTTTCAATTGACAATTACACGTAAATGACAATGGTGAAAATCCCACGATTTCGTGTTGAGCTAGAAATTTGCATAAGGTTTTTAGAAGAACAGCGCAAAAACTCACAACCGTCACTGGGGAGAGAAACTACGCGTTGGTGTGGTCAGAATCGCGTAGTTTTCCATGGGTAGCGTTTATTGCATTAGAAATGTAATTATTCGATGAAATCGCTTAATCGGTGTGATAATGAAAATGCAACGAATAATCGAATTTATACGCCATCGTCATCGTTGTCGTTGTTGACGAGATTTTATTTTTATTTTTTATTGGTTGCGACCAATGGTCGTTCGCTGCCGCAGACGAGACGACTATACGCAGACACGCCATATAATATATATATTATGTATAAACAAACACACTAGGAGGCGGTGGGTAATACAATCCTTTTCGCGCATTGTATACATATATATACGAGTATACCTACACCTGGACGGCTGGACCGGGCTTACTGTATGTGTGTATTTTATTACCGCCGCGCCGCACGTGGAGTAAATACGATTGCGTTTAAAACTCAATATATCGAATTAAAAATAATATTAAAAAAACGAAGTATGTCAGCTAGATGGTTTGGCTCTATTGTGTGTGTGGAAAAATAAATAAATTCTCGGCGTGTTTATTCACTCGTCTTTCCATATAATACATGTATATTATTATGTTATACGCTCAGACTGTACGAACAACGACACGCGAATTTTACTCTTTTAAACTCTTTTATAATATTATTTATACACGGCCGCGTATTATGAAAAAAAAAATATATATAAAAGGAAAAAACAATTTCTCGGCGTGCAACAAAACATTTTAATAATTGTCGTGGCGATGACATTGTAATCGATTCATTTTTAAGATTTTCTCAACGTGGCTGGTGACGTTTAATAAAAAAAGAAAAAGGTTACCTGCAGAGTCAATGAAATGGGTGAATTTAAATTTTAAAACAATATCACCTCGGTGTGCTTAAAAGATAACTCTGAATGCAGTTCAGTTCACTTTATATACCAGCAAAATGGTAACTACTGTTATGAGTGTTATGACTCATAATAGTACTTAAAAACATATTATAGACCTAACAAAATATTTAATCAAATTAAGCTTGAGTTAATATATACATATATCACAAAAGAACTCGTTTATGAAAATATATTATTCAGCTTTTTAATGAAAATTGATAATATTGTATTATACGGTACAAAAATAAGCATAATAATAAAAATTAAAAATATTGTATTTCCTAGAAAATTCTAAGTTTTTTTATCTTGTACGTGTTTAGAAATTACTGCTTTAGAGATTTAAAATATAACTTATTTATAATCCCTAACATTTAAATGAAATTTTTAATATTGTCTGACACGAAACTTTCGTAGCACTATAACGTGGCATTTCACATATTATATAAGTAGCAATCAAATTACACATAACAACTGATAAATTACATATTTAGGAACCAAACATATAACATTGTAAAACGTGTACACATTGCATGTTTGTTGAAAATCTGATAGTATACTAATATACATTTTTTTGTTACTATATAACGTGCAATTTTTATTAATTTTTTTCTTCCTCTTTGAAAGTTTATTACAATTTTTTATAAACACATAAAATGTCACTCACTATTTGTAATATAAAATATTTATAGAGGGTAAATTCACTTAGAATTAAATATTAGTGATATTAGGTATTATGAACAAATCGAATTAACCATACCATCGACAGAATCAGAACGCAATGTATATACGACGATGACGGGCTGTGTATATTGTACAGTAGTAGAATACGAGTATTTGCGTTTGTCACGTACGAACATGTCAGTGGTGTGTTTGAGGGGAGCTAAAGCCCATCAAATAATTATGATATTCAGTTTTCTTTCGTTTGGCATGTAGTAATTCGTCAAAGTATTCAAAATTACCCATAGAGAATTTGTATTCTTACTAACAAAGCAGTATTATCACAGCAGTCTAAGTGCTCACATTTGAATATTCAATTTTGATAATAATGTTATTATTTCCATACAAACCGAAACCTATTGGGAAGATCAAAAGATTTCTAAAAAGTGTATACAATAATGTTTTTATTCGTCTTTATTTTCTGTTATACCTTTTATATATCTATATAATGATCACGCACATTTGTTAAATTTAACAGATTTAACAGCTCGTTAAAATTTAACGGACGAATCATGAGTCACTATTTGATGTTTGACTGTTAAATATTTAAGGATCCCTAAAACCCTAATGGACATTTGTGCAACTCGGCATAAGTATTATTATATTATTATACACAGTAGATAATAGGTATATATATACCCACATTTATTATGCCCACTTGTATGTTTCGTACCGGTACCGCATTGCATTATAAGAACAACACAAATGGAGTAATAATTGATATCTTTTCAATGGTTTTAATAAATTCGGACAGTATTTTTAATACGATATCCCTCCCCTCCTCCCGGTCACTGCAGCCACTTCAAAGAGAACCGGAAACGACGAATAGGTCTCGAATCGCTTCCTCACCGGTGCCTCTGTACACTTACGAGCATAACACATCTATTATGAATTTATGAACGATCATGTCAATCGACAATCGCGTGACGGAATAGTGGAAGTCGTTACACGTTAGATAACTATATTTATGTATACATAGGTAGAACAAATACAACGTGCGGTTGAATATTATTTATGAAATGCACCTATCAAAACGATGATAAGACTTTACCGAGTGTCGCTGATTATATACCACAACGATAATATGTTAACGATGGGCACGTAAAAGGGTTTAATATGCATATGTCGTTCGACGTATTAATAAGCTGTGTGAAAGTCTACAGATATTAATCACAACTCGTTAATTTAGTACTTTCGTAGTTCACAGAACGGAATGCGTGCGACCGAGTTGTTCGATGACACGATAATAATATGATGCATATTTAAAACAAAATAGTTTGGCCGACTTAATAAGCTCCGTGAATTCATTGTCAAAATTGAAACGTCGAAAAACCGATAGTATTACGTTTTTATAGATTTGGTTAAATTTGACAACAGGCAGAACACCTTACGAGTTTTAAGTTGAAAAATACTAAAACTCAGTTCATTGTGCGGTACGCAAATTTTCAATGTTGCAACGCTTTACGGTTAACGTCCTCGCCGTCTTCGCCATACTCGAGAAAACTTTCTACTGATGAGGGTCGTAGAATATAAAATTCCATTTGCTAATTTCATAAATTGTCAGTTTGATAAATGCTATTGTTATAAATAAATTATTGAAATACCTTTAAGTCCATCAAAGGTCATAAATGTGCATATTAACCTAAAATAATTATTTCAACTAAACATTAAATCATATTAAAGTACCTAATACCTAATGTAGTAAGGAAATTTCACTTAGATAAATAAATATTAGTTAAATGTTTCTGTCACAAGTCAAGTACTTTTGTTTAAGCAAACCTATGTATATATAATAGAAAAATTTAAATAATTTAAATAACTGTCAATTTTTTATTTATATTCATAATTTACAAAATGATTTTATGAAATATTTCAACGAATCATCTTTTACTTGCGCAAGAAATGTTCAGATTGAGTTTGTATTCTAAGAAATGTTTTTAAATTATTATACTTCAGAAATCACTAAGAATTTTTTAAAATAAAATTTCAGAATTTAAAAATACTATCCTAAAACTATAAATGCAATTATTTAGACAATAAATGTATGGAGCAAATTGCTATAGATGATATTATTTAAGTAATGATAACATTGAAAACTATTAGTTAGATATTCATCATAATTTATAATATATTATTAATGTTCATACATCATTGGTGCTTATAATGTGTATGAAAAATAAATTTATTTTTATCCTTTAAAAGTATGCATGTTATGAAATAATATTGATTCGGTTGTATAAACAATTTAAAATAAATGGGGTTTCATGTTTTATTCAACTAACATAAGTGATTAATATCGACAGTGGCATATAGATAAGACGGGTGAAATATTATACGAACGTTACTGTAAATATAATTTGTTTTTGTTAATTTTTAGTGACGGTTTTTTTTTTCGTCGGCCCCTAAATTCTTAAATTTGACCTAGAGTATATCGCGTGTAAAAATAAAAATAAAAATATTCCCACGGTTTTAATAGTTTTGGTTTCCATCGATTATATAATAATCAATACAGCATTTTCACAAGCGATTGGTTCATAAGATAATTCAAAGTTTATTCTTACCTGCAGAAAGGCTTTCAGAGTTACCTGTGAACAGAAAAATGAAACATTAAATTAGAAAAGTTGTGCGTGTATTAGATTCTGAACGGAGTGATGGAATCTATTGATTTTACAAACAATGATGTTTTTTTTTTTTTGTGTCTGACGACAACTTTTTTTGCAGTAAAAATGCTTCGATTTGCTTATATAGCAATTTTTCTGAAAGGAAAGTAAATATAGATGGTACTTAGGCATGTCAAAAATCCAACTTTTTTAATGCTTTTTGCAAAAATCGAAAGAAAACATTAAAAAAATTACGAAAAAACGCAAAATCACGTTTTTACAAACTACATTTTTTTAAAATGTTCTAACTCAAAAACAAAAAATCCCAACTACTAGAAATTTTCACCAAATCTTTATATTGGTGTTCTCTATATATGGTTAAGTTTTCAAAATATTTTGACATATTTTGACTTATTTAAAGACAATTTAAATTTTCGATTTTTGTAAATTTTTTTTTTTTAAACACCTATAAAATTTAATTAGCTGGTCGAAAACTCTCGAAAATTTAATACAAGGTTTAAAATAAGCTTAACTTATCTTCACTAGAAAATATCGGTGATCGTTTCACTCAAATTTTTTTTATAAGCCCATAAAGTTCAAATTTGTGTAAAATATGTTAAAATCGAGATAATTTGCAAGTTATTTTGTAGTTGAAAATTCATAAAATTTTTTTCTGTTTATACTTAAGATTCAAAATTTTAACACTAGGTTGTCCATAAGCTTACCTTTAAAAATATATAAAAAAAATTTAACCAGACTTAAGAGGAAAAATTTTATGACTGTTTTAAATTTAAAATTTTACGAAATTGCATTATAATTCAATTTAAATATAAAATACTATATTATTATATACACATTTTAGACAAACATATTAACTCCGTTCAGAATCGTTATTCGTATACAATAATATCTATCATTGCATTCAAATTTAACAAATCCATTGTAAAAATGACCTATCCTATATACGAGGTACACTCCACCCCCAACTGTACAGCAAAGCGAGGCCCACCTGTTCTTTTTTTTTTCTTACAGTATATTATATTACAGAAATGAAACACTACCGAGGTATTTTCTTCAAACGAAATTTCGAGAATATACACAATAAAAATAACTGTTACGTCATCTCACTCAACGCGGATAAATCTGTTATTATATATTTATCAATTTACCGTTTTCGTAAGCAGTGTACACACACGCGCCGTTGGTTACATAATATATCGCATGCGTTATTTTCCCCAGAGTAAGCATGATCGAAATTCGGAATGCAGAGTACGCAGCATCTCTTTCGTACACCAACCGCCCGAGCTCATGCATAATATTGTATAACCAGTATTCGGACGAACTCGGTAGTCGTGCGCGAAATATGTGTACCTACTACCTACAGCTGCTTGGTAATAATTATTAAGGACTTATCTTTCATGGGCGGCCGTGAGTGCAGTGCTACTATATATAATATGTATTCATACGCGGCTGACTTGAGGAGTTATTTTCGTATAAGTGAATATACACATGAATATACATATATTTATAATATATACGTGTATGTATGTATTATATACGTTTGGCAGAGAACCCACTCGGCCGTGAAAATAACAGTTGCGAAATCCTACGGATATTTTCCCGAGCGCTTTATTTTTTCGGAATGTTTTAACGAATATTTTCAAACAGAATTATTTGTTCGTTGCAGCGAAACAAAGACTATATACAACCCGCACTCTCTCCTCATTCCCTCTCGATCTGCCGCTACCAAACCCTCCTGTACCAGGTGCCCTTCTCCTTTCCCCGTCTTGAAGCAGTTGTTATATTTTGTTTTCCCGTCAGTCGACGGTCGTTTTATTAATAATATTAATAATAATAGTAATAATAGTAATAATAATAATAATAATAATAATAATAATAATAATAATAATAATAATAATAATAATAATAATAATAATAATAATAATAATAATAATAATAATAAACAATCTCGTCTGTTTTTGGCGTAAAATACACGGGTCACGTGCCCCGCAACCATAGAGTCGCGTGAAACTTTTCAAATAATTCTGGATCTTCTCCTGCGCCGCGAAAACTGTGCATGACCGATCGATCCCTGCAACAGCAGTCCACTGTAATATACCTATATACAGTTTGACAGTTTTATACCGCGCACCGCCAAAGTTATACTCTTTGTCTCTTTTCGAGTAAAAAAGATGCGACGTCGGCACGTTATTTCAAATAACACGTTATCTCATACAATTATGGTACGCTGATGTCTGTGTCTCCTCGCCTTCTTCCCCTACAGGCGCACACGATACAAGTGTTTGAACACTCATGCGTGCGAATGAAAAGTAGTGTCCAAAAGGTCATAACCGATCGAATGATACATCACCAACAGTGTAGCCGTAAAATACACAACAGGATGAGTGATTTAGATAGAGGTATAATAAAAAAACGATCGACTTCAATTTTGACGTGTGACGGTTGTTTTGGCGTTGGCATGGATTAACCATTTATTTCGAAGCTTAAAAATACAAAAAATAGATATACGTTGCGAGATCGAACAATTAAATCACACACCGGCAGAGTTGGGAAATAATAAAAGAGAAATTTCTAAAAATAAATATCTCATACACGTGTATGGATGTAGAGTATACACAGACGATGACGATAATTGATAGTACGTGTGGAAAAGAAATTCATTTTTACGTGAGAAAACGCGAAAAGTTAAGATTTAATTTTAGTTTTTACTTTATATTTTATTTTTCTCTTTCATCCCCCCTCCCCGGATTTTCTAAACGTTTTCGTACGGTTACACATTTCATTTTGAACTATTTCGAAATTCCATTTATAACACATGCGCGCGCTTCCTGTCTTCCCGGTCGTCGAACATTGTTTATAAAATTCGTTTCTGTTTTAAAATCTGACAGTGATCGGGTCTAACAACGTGGTCTACACACCGGTCGAGGAGTTGTCACGTCACTAAATCCCCGCTGTATGTCACTCGTCAAGGTTCGGCTGAGGGACGGCATGCAGGCAATGGCGGCGAAAAATAAACACGCGCGCCCTATATTATATATCACGACCGTTAATAGTATTTTTATTATTAACTGTACTAATGGGCATTATAGCCGACATTCTATATACGTATTATATTTGTGCGTATACAAACAGAGGCCGTCTACCGCGAGTGTTAAAATAATAATAATAATTATAATAACACGCGCTCTCCCCTCGAGGAGAAAAACAAAACCGCAGACGAGACGTCGGTTCCGATATATATGTAATATTGCATTATGGTGAACGCGGTCAGCGAAAATAATATATAATATTATACATACGGTACCGCGTAGACAGAACGACGATGATATTAATGTTCCATTACAACTATCAAAATATTGTTACTATTGTTGTTGTTATTGTCATAATTTTATAAAGTAAATATTAAACGATACAAAACAGGAATATATACATATGCATATTATGTATTACGATTTACGAACAGAGTGAAAAATGCCGTTTATTATCACAGTAAGTTTAACGTATATATATATATATATATATATATATATATATTGTTATTATGTTTTCACTGGTTCAAGTATCTCAAAATCTCACAATAATGTTGAATCAACAATAATACGCATGGATCATTGTATACCTATAATGCATATCGTAAAATCTGTAACCTTTTGCCGGATATTGTACATAATTTGCATTTTGTTGGTTTTACGGAGTCCTGTGTTTTGATAAACTTTCAATGCACACCAATCGCACTCATGATTTCTCAGTATTAATTTATATATGAATGCATTAAAGTAGATTATAATATAGGCAATGCACCCAACCCAATCAAAGCTTGATGCGACACCCCAAGCTGCAAGCCCCAACGATGAATATTTATATCTACATAATAATATACATATATTTTGATTGTTGATACTCAGCTCCGAGACATATTATTGTGTATACTCTCGTAGGCCATCGTTTAGATTGAAGGACGTTTGTTTTGTGGCCTAATAGAAAATAATAATTATTATACCTCAGCTCTTAATATTTCGTATAGCTGACCTGAGTTATATCTTGAGCCATCTTTTCAAGTGAGAAAAATTATTCAATGATTATGTTCATTTTTATCAATAAATGATTCCTAGACATGAAAATATTTACCAAAAAAAAAGACGGTTTCAAATCAATCAAGAATTAAAAAGGAAGTATAATTTAATAAAAACATATCAATAAGAATTAATAACTTGTTAATGGGAATATAGAAAAAATGTCTGCAATTAAAACATTTCTGAACAAAACGATTTGGCTTAAATGTATCATTTTGAAGTGATAACAGTAATATACGGTGTGTAATTGTCTATATTTTCCACAGATAATGACGTCCATTTAACTATTATTTTAATTAAATTGTACGAAATTCGTTACATTATATTATTATGGTTGAATTATAAAATTTCATTATTATGATAATTAATTAATGTCAATAATATTAAATTTTGTCTTGGCTGTTTTTTCCATTTCGTTATTTTTGTGCATTTTTCTCGAATTATTTTCTTTTGACTTTTTTGCACCCATAATATAGGTATTTTCCAACAGTTGTTTCCAACGAACCGATGGTTGTTTGGGCATTTTTCCGAACACTCGGTCCCCCCTCCACGTATGGGTGCATTAAATTTGAATAGTTACTTATATATACAGTTATAACAGAAATGCATTGCGGTGTATGCTTTGTGGACAGAGCGATTCGTCATTGTATTTCTTGGCGATCGACGCAACGCGTGCCTTACCGGCCGTATCATAATATACGAGTACTTGGCATTTTGACGGGTTGATGCGTACGAAAACGTTTTGCCGCCATATTATTATGTTCAATCATTTCTACCGTGACGTTTCCCAACCATTGCGCCACCATTCAAAGGATAGTGATCGTAGAGTGAGGTGTTCGCGGACGTTTAAACCTTTCCGCGATCCATCGCCGTCGTCTCATTAGCGGAATTAGTTTGTTGATATTGCAACAATAATTGTACACACGGCGGGAAATCGGCAGTGTAATATTTCCGTTTGTGTACAAAGGATTTTTAAATTAACAAAATATTGATTGAGGCAACAATTAATAATTTTATTATTTCAACAAATTATGTTTGTTGATCAGTAAACAAACTTAGCCCGTTGATACGGTAGCCGTAGTATTTCGTTCTGTATATATGTATATTTTAATGTATACAAATAAAATGTTATGGAGTTTTGAATATAAAATTAGATCTCAATCAGAAAAATGCATTTTCCGTAAATAAAAAAATAAAATCCATTGCTGCACATAAATTACCTTACACGTCATATCGAATTAAATAAAATACAATTGTTCAGTCCATATTCAAATTCATTAAGTGTGATAATTTTATTCTAATTCTATTCGGTGTAATATTAATAATGTTTGAATCCACTGCCCGGATTAAAAGTGTAATTCGTGAATTCACAATGAGCAGCTATTTCTCTTTCCAACGTACGCACGACGTCTGTCGTTCGAACTGTAAATAAATTCGGCAAATTCGACATTGTATATTCTTGACATCTCTGGCGCAAAACGTAGTCGTAGTATACAGAAAAGCAGTGTTATTTCAAGTTGTTCTTTTAAACGCGAATATAGTACAATTAAATGCAATTATCTCGCGTTTGTCGGAATTTTTATAATCATTATCCACGTGAAATCATGTCTACAGCCAAGTGATGCTTTACAGTCAGGGCCTTTGGGGTTGTTTTTCATCGCGTAATTTAACACTCGGAAACGGGAAAATAATTTCCGCACGCTCTCACGCGGTTCTATGTACGTATATAGGATACGTCAGCAATGTTTTTGTCACGAAATCTTCATATACGCACATGACACCGACATGATATCAATTTTCTCGTTACATATTTTCATATACATTTTACTCATACATACGTGTATTATTATTACACGTATAATGCGGTACCGTAAACTGTAGAGTTTGTTCGGGATGGATGGGGGAATGGGGGGGGGTGGGGGGAGCAGAGCATGGAACGGTGTATTATGTGCCCGGGATTTTCGCGTTACGGACACCGGAAACGCGTACCGTGGTTCGATAGTACTTTTATTTTTATGCTTTTCGTCTCCGGAGTAAAAATAATTAGGCGCGTACCTACCTAATACGTTTCAACGTTCCCGCGAGGGTCGCACGAAACGCAATATCCTCTTCCGGCATCTCCTCGACCGTCCAGCCGTCGGTCGCGTTTGCGGGTGGACATTACAGCCCCAGAGATCGGGAACAACGCTAAAGTCCCATCACCGACTGGTATACTATACTACGGATATATATACTATAGCCGTTCAGATCTCTTATTTTGCCGGACAACAAAACAAATCTTGTGGGATTATTTATAATTTATATATGTGTGTGTGTTATATAATATGTGTACGAAGATTAAACACGTTATACCGATAAACTGTTTGCAAACCATTTATACCACTACGGGCTACCGCTGCCGTCGTCATCGCCGCCGCCACCACCATCACAACCGTCCTCTGGGGACATCTAACTTTCCTATATACGTATAAACGAATGTTTGTGTGTATGTATGTACGCCGTATTAACCATGTCACTGTGAGATCACTAGTCTCGATAAAAAAGAAAATAAAAAATAAAAAATAAGAAAATATATAAACTGAAGGTTTGGTCGCTTTTCCGAAATGCGTAAGCGCATTTATACTTTTAATATATTATATATGTACGTTACGCGCACCCAGCAGAGTCACAAGTAAAACAACACGCAGACGAAGATTACGACGTACGTACGCGGTACACGGGAAATGCTTGGAATATATTACGACGACATATTTTTATTATATACACTATTACATGACTTCTATACTATACGACTGTCTACTACTACTATACTACTATAGTATGAAAAGTATAATATGCCATATTGTGCATGTGCGCGCGCGCGCGCGCGTGTGTATGTGCGTGTGCTATACGCTATATCTTTCACGCTCTTGAGAATCGTCGCCGTTGACGGTGACACGACAGCGGTATTTCCGTCGGCCGTCGTTTTTCAAAGTAGATTTCTTGGGATTTCGAATTTAAAGTTTTCGCGTAATGATTACGAATTCCGTCTCGAGGGTGTGCGAAACGATTAGAACGATTAAATACAAACTAGTTGTTTACACAATTATTTCTATTGTATATATATATATATAAATTTATATTTATACGCTTGTTGCTTACGCACAGACCGGTAGCACATTGACTAGCTTAGATACTATTTCAGATTCCGAAATTGATTGAATAGTTTGCGGTTCTTGTTCGCTTTTACCGCCCGTGTGCGTATGTGCGCTGTATGTGCGCATGAGTGCGTGTGACGTGTATGCGAACGCGAGTGTGTACATTGTTTGATAAATACGACTCGAAGGATCACATTTCATATATTCAAATAACGCGAATACATTTAATTTACTATTATTTGTTTCTGACGATCCATGTATTATGCACCTACACGACTACAATGATATTATTTTTCGTGCAGTTCTCTTAGTTACGTAATATATCTATTATACTGCAGTAAAAACATGATTGCAAAAGAGTTTACAAAAAAAATAAATAAAAAATAAAAAAAAATAAAAACAACTGCGACGCCGAGACGAAACGAAAATAACAAATAATAATATAGTAGCGATTATATTATATTAGATAACTTCCGAGAATAATAAATGCGATTATAATATTGCCAATGTGTTTGTTTTTGCTAACGTACCTGCTGTAATATTATATAATAACACAGCGTGTATGAGGACATATGCATACACTAGATTATTATAACAGTAAAAACAAATATCATTAAACATATTATTATGTCATCGGTAAGTCGGTTACATGCCTATATATAAAATAATTTATTAAAGGAACACTCTCGATGAATTCGCAAGTGGGCAGTTCAAATAATTGTTTCTCACTAATTCATTTTTAAATTGGACTTTTCAGCACTGAGTACCGATGAGTACTTGCTTGTTCTAGAAATAATTGTATGATTCCAAGCATAGGATTATATGGTAGCATTTAAATCAATATTTGTTCATATTTATGACATCAATCAATTCAAAAACAATACAAGCGTTTGAGAAAAAAAATTATACAAAAATTGTTGCAAATTTCAAAAAATTATTCCACGTTGGATTATTTTTGAAACAAAATCAAACAAACAAAATATCTACTAGACTTTACCAAGTAAATATTTATTTTACAGTTTTACAATTACACTAATTCGGTTTATACGTTTTCTTTATTTCGTATCACCTGTTATTAATATAGTGAGGGAACATATTTTCTTTAAAAGTTTTAAACTAAAAGGATGTTAAATCGTTCTACATCATTCCGGATCGTCGTCCTTATGATTACACAACACCAGTATAAACGAAACAAATTTATATCCCTTCAAATATTTCTTCTGTTCTATTTGAAATTATATACTTATAATTCATTCACAAATAAAGATGTAAGTATAAAGGTAAAAGTATATTAATAATATAGTGTTGTTGGTTTTACATTTTTAACATTTTTATAAATACGTGTCTTACCAGGATTGTAAACGAATCGTTTTGTGATGTTGTATGGAGTGCTCGGTATGATGAGTTCGCAGAAAAATATTGTTCGCGATGGCAACTCCGATTCAGAGAACAATGACGACACTGTGACATCGTACGCACCATCGTTTTGATAATCCAATATGCTGATAGGCAAAGTAGAATTCCTATGAAAATAAAATAAACTGTATAGTTATCAATTGACATACCTATTATAATATTTCCATTGGTAGACAAAAAAATATTAATTTTCAGTTGGAACTTGCGGTGTATAGGTATCTACTGCGTATTATATGACCTAATAAAAGTGATTGTTGTCAAATAATTTCTCTTAACTAAAAATAGATTTACGTTCAATGAACTATGATAGTATTATAATGTAAATTACCTTTTTTATACCTATATAGTATTTTATATGAAATTAAAACTAGTAAATGACATACTATATAATAACGGTCAAGTATGTAAGCTTTTATTTAGCACATCAATGGATTTTATGATAACTATGCTTTTTCCGTTCTATGCTTTTATATATTTTCATCGTTTTACATAATACCTATATGCTAACATCAAGAGGAATATATATGAAGATATACCTACTTATATTTACAAGTTTTAATTAAATTAGAAAATCATTTTTTGATGATAAAAATAATCAAGCACAAATTTTCACATATATGTATATAATATATTTGTATATTATTTTTATTTTAGATTATTTTAGTTAATAATTTCGTTTTATAATTCAAGGAGTTTAATTCACATTACATTTCTTGTAGAGTCTTAAATGCATTCTTAAAATTTAAACGCTTTATACAAAGTTTTATAGCGTGTTATACTTACAGATCTGCATAATATATAAGTACATCAAATTTTGAATGTATAAAATAAAAATATTGTTGAATACATAGTATTGTAGATAATAAACTAATATATTATTTAGTTTACAAGATTACAAGGCCTAATTTAATTTTTAGTGCACAAAATCGTGGTCAATATAAATCCTTATTCCCATAACGTATAATATCTATTTATTCTGTATAAAGATACCTAAATAGGGCGAATTAAGATTTTATGCCGTTACACGTTTTACGGTATTTATCCTCTTAGCCTGGGATTATAACACTGATTATTTTCATTGAGAGATTTTTAATGAATTTTTTTTTATTTTCAAACAAAAAGTTTATATACAGGTATTATTAGATTCGTTAACCTATTTTTGAGATTTAAATTCAAATAACCACGTGGACAAGTGTTAACGTTAATGCATTTTGTTATTCGCTTAAACATACTTTGCTAATCCAATCAATCCAACCAACTATTCTTGTCGAAAGTTTGACTTTAAAATGTAAGAAAAATGCATTTTCAAGTTTTCGATTTTAATTCTATATGTGGAGCTATATTTATATACTTAAAAGTTGACTTTTGTTTCGTTTTTGAACCCAATGCAGATCTTTAATTTGAGGAAATAATAGTAACTATATGTTATTCTTTTTATTATTTACTTCACTATAATTTTTAAAAATTAAAATTGGTAGCCTTTTTCTCTTTAATGAATTATTTTTTGTTTCTTTTTTCTAAAGTAAGTTGTAAAATATTATTGATCTTTAATTTTACTTATAACCAAACGGGGTTTGTATTCGAAATAATTATACACATAGTTTTCTATGTTACATAATGCAGTTGTAATAATAATATTTTAGTTTATACATGTTTATAATTACATCTCAACTAAGAAAATCTTTTTTCTAAGAACACAATTTTATTGACTACAGGCTAATAGAATAAGTCAATTTATCTGTTTAAGACTTAGAATATTTAAAATGTAATGAGATAAATTATGTGATACATATTTATCATATTTATCTCAATTTCATAATAATTAATTTACTAAAATTCAATTGGCAAAAGTTTTTTTAAAAAAATAATTTAAATAAGATACAGTGTTACCGGGAATCTTTAAATTTCTAATAACGTTGGTTGATAAAAACTTACAAAAATAGTTACATAAAAAAAGAAGAGTCTTCGAAAGCAAAACAGTAAATGATGGAAATAATAACTGACTGATAATCGTTATTATGTAAACAGACTATATATTTTATACTAATATAACATATACAACCATAATAATATTGTTAGTGTTATAATAATATAACAAAATTATTTTTATCAGTCAAGACGGAGGCGTTTAGTAATAATATTATGTTTATGTCAAATTCAACATTTAGAAAAGTTTATTAATTTGACTTTATAATGTTGTGTAGTGTGTACAGTTGAAAACATAATTAAATCTATCGCGATCGTAAAATGTTTTTATGTTTTTTTGGGAATTGGTTGAAACGTTTGACCGACACTTTGTTTTCACGTTCAAAAGAAAATACCGGTTACTGAGCATAATAAATGAGTTTAATATAATGGTGTCGGTTTGAGATAGAATATTATCGATATAGGCGATATGCGTATGTAAAGCGCACAGAAAAATACGTTATCGGTCATGCAGAATAAGTATTTATGTCCAACGAAGTAAATTGAAATTCACGGGGAATTGAAGAAAATAAAAAACATTACAATCATCGGAACGCAAAAACGATTTTGATACACTACGGTTTTTTTCATCGAAAACACCCTTCTTTTAGATCGATATATCAGTTTTCAAAACGATTGTCTTTAAACCATTCGAAATCACAACATGCTACATTAAAATAAATATTTGCTGAAAAATCAAAATGTTCTCCCGGTTTTTCAAAGTAATTTTTTATTTTGGAAATGCAAAAATCATAGTTATTCATAAATTAATTTAGTGTTTGTAAATTTTATTTAGTATAATCATATTTTTCAGGACACCCTCTAGTCTCTGGCACTTTATGTTGTCAGCCAAATGAGATGGAAGTACACCTAAATATAATTTATCCAATGATGCTATAATTGATTTTTGTGTATCGAAAATTTTAAAAAATATAATACTCCAAAAAATGAACTTAAAAATAATCACTACCATTCCCAAACAAATTAAATACAAAATAAATAAAATAAATTACTAAAAATATTTTATTTTAATTACAATAGTATGTTACAGCTATAAAATGTATTAAACGTTTTTTTGCGAAAACACTGATAGTAAATTAATCTGGTAATAAGTATTTACGGTTTAAAAAAAATCACCATTCATGAGTTGTAATGATAAAATATTTAAAAATGGAAACGAGGACGTGATCTTTTGGTTTTCGTTCATTGCGAGCGACGCGACGTCACGGAGGAATCAACATTCCTAGTTAATAGGTAACTATGTGAAATACGAATCCCTACGTGGTTGATTACAAAATAAATTGAAAATAATAAAGGTGGTCGTTTCCAAAGACTGAATAAACGATGGTGATAAAATAAATATTCGAAGCGTGGCATTTGTTCGGTCGTAATAACGGAACGTGGAAACTCGAAATAATAATATAAATGTAATATGTTATTATATAGAGCCTATACCGCACAGAGGGTGTAAAAATTACTCATTGTAAGTAGTCGTATTTTGCAACCCTACAGTACTAGTATAATACACTGGAAGTTGTGTGTTTGCGAATTTCCGTTCACACACACGTTTGATTGGTTACGACAATTTATAAAACGCATATAGGGCGTATCTCATCAATATGTGAACTATTGCAGGCTGCTGCTGCTGCTGCTTCTACATCTTCGGTCAACCGTAGACTTAAGCGGTGACATGATTTATCGTCCGGCGACTTTTGTCTCGACGTTTCCACTTTTTAGCGACGATTTTTTTCTAACAAAAACGTCCGCAAGAATAACTGTTGAGTATATTTTCCCCCGGAAAAAAAAATCCCACACGCGACTATAACACTATACTGCAGTTTTACAAGTAACTTTTCTTATATATCTTACTCTTTTCTATCCCACTCGATCTCCGTCTCTCCCATTCTCTTTCACTATCATCCTTTCTTTCTCTCTCTCACTCTCTTCCTCTTCCTGTCTTGTCACTATGTGGACTGTAGTTTTTCGTTGTTTGTATTTATTTTATATGACATATATGTATGTGAACATGGTGACTCACTGTAAGTGTGGTTATAATTTTATAAAAGAGAGAGGGATTGTAGTGGGGTTGCTACATACATATATATATATATATATTACAGCGTCTGAATTACAGCGAACGTTTCTCTTTAAACGTGTTAAACTATATAAAAATTATACCAATTCTTTAGATTGGAAACATTTGTATCATACCATGAAAATTATATTGGTCATGAAGTGATTTTGCGGATAATATAATGTAGTAATTGTTGTGATAATATGATATTGTAATGTATTTATTATTTATTATGTACGTGGAATTTCTTACGAAAACCGAAAATCGTTCTAAACTGCGGCTGTGTATTATAAGTGTTTGAAAAAAAAAGTAATTTAATTCCAGACGGAGACTAATTCGTAGTTGCTAATATTTATTATGTTAGCGTTGGGATCACTTTTCAGTTTTAATAAGTACAAAGAGAACCTTACTGAAATTGGAGAGAATATTGAATAATGACGTAGTTATGTGGTTTATCGTTGTGTACTCGGAATTAGCAAAGATGGACCAACAACACATCTTTATCACTGCAACGGAAATATAATGACTAGATATAGTATGATTTGTGTATACAATAAGAGTAATAATAATTATTATCTTATGGTAATTATACTACATCATTATTTAGTTTCTGTGTATATTACAATAAATAAGAAACATAATATTACACTAGTTATAATTAATTCCATTTAGTCTAACAGTATAGTTTTAATTAATTACAAAATAACCAAGAAAATAACCGTCTATAAATAAGTATAAATCATAAAATAATAATTTATACATAGTGAAAATACGTGAAAATATACCTACCACTTACGCTATAGATACAATAAATTGTTGTGAAATATTGTGGGAACATTCTATTAATTTTGATGAACAGTTAAATTAAATTATACAATATAACACTATTACTATTATTTCATGATAATTTGCAAACGTTTTAGTTGATACTATGGCTACCTATGTAGTAAAATAACCACAGAGGCCAATTATTCGAGTGTTAAGCGCACGTTGCTGAATTTCTCACCACACATACCACTTCATTCCAAAAATCACTTTACATAGGTCGTGGATTTCCACGACTATAATAAAGCAATTATGTATTTACATAATTGCTTTATTATAGTCGAGATCAATTTTTAAAATGACATTTCAACGAAAGATTTAATCAATCGTACGCTACTGCTGCAGAGTGTAGACGTACCTACAGTAGGTACATATGTACGTGCAGCTAAGCTGTCATACTTAAATTCACCAAAACTTAAAAAAACATGTTGTAATACATAAAATATAATTAAACTCGCAGGTATTGAGTACTACTAATATTTTTCTTATTAAAAAAACAGACGTGTACTTCTTATCAAAGTTTAATAAACTAATTTAAATTGTTCTTGGTAAAAACGAAATATGATTCGTATGTACAGAACTTTTGTTCTTACTCCAATTTCATTATGGATTTATTTAACTTTTTCACGCACATGTTCTTAGCTACTCTTAATCGTAAAGTCACACTATTCTTCGTATACATAATAACATGTTATATTGATTATCGTACCTTTGACCAACATGGGTCTATATAAATTTATTGATAAATGTCAATAATAAACATTAAGAAGTTGAAACATTTACAAGATTTAAACCTTTTCACAGCCATATGTTGTCCGAACCGACTGAACCAAAATTATTTGAAATTAGAAAATTCAAAACACAAAATAATTAAACCGTATTGACATTATATAAATAAGTATATTTGAAATTTTAACGTATAATACATCAGTCACTTTTGGGCTAGCATTAGAATCAAATTATCAATTCCAATAAGCGACTGATTTTTAAATTTATTTACATAGTAATCTTCGATGAATGTAAAAATTATAATTATTAAAAGTTTTTATGGATTTGTAATAATTGAAATATGCGGTGTATACCTGTTTTCCGTTCCGTTTGTGTTGAGCTTGTACAGTTGCATTTTGGGCATAGGAAACACTCTGGAAACAGTGCAAGATATGTTGACCATTTCCTGGTTGTGGTATTCAGTCTTGGTACGTTTCATGTGCATGTGTTGGCCTGGCGCTATAAAATGTAATACAAACGATTAGAGTCAATAAGAGAACAATTTCGTCATGTATACCCAACAGCCAAAGTATATAGGTCTCTGATCGAGCATCAAACACTGCACTAGTACACTGTATTATACAATGTGACTTTTGTGAATTTTAATATAATAATAATCATAGTACTAAGAATTTTTATAATATAAATATGATAAAATTAAATGGTTGCGGCTAAACTTAAGTTTCTAAATGTCTATATTCGATGATATCTATCTATAATAGTATTATATTTGAATAATACAAATCGATAATAACCTATAGAAACTATATAATGTTAAACGAGTCCCCGATCTAACGGATTTCTCTTTGACTTGTCAAATAGATGGAATGATTAAACAGTCTGGCGCTGTATGAAATGATACTAAAAGCAATAGTTCATTCCATTGTCTGTTACGATAATACAAAACGGACAACGGTATAAAACTTCTATGTTCATCGTTGTTTCTTCTGTTACTGCTGCTACAGCAATCCTTACTGCGTTATCATTGATATATTTGTTTTTTTATCAAGGTAGGGATTAAGATAAATGTATTTTCTTATTTTACTACATCATATGCTTTTAAACTAGTCCCATTTATATGAATTAAATGTTACACTTGTACCAAAAACAAAAATGTAACAATACGCATAGATAAAGGACTTGGATAAAAAAAGTGAATACTATTGATTTTCGATTCTGAACAGAGTGATGAATGTATTGATTTTACAATGATGTGTGTGTTTTTTTTTTTTTTTTGTATGACAACACTTTTTTGGGCAGTAAAAATGCTTCGATTTCCTAATATACCGACTTTTCTGGAAATAAAGCGAATATAAATGGTACTTGGGCAAGTCAAATGTTAAAGTTTTATTTTTAATACTTTTCAAAAGCATAGGAAAAAACCATAAAAAAATTACTGAAAAACAGGAATTTTTTCGCAGTCACTTTTTGACAAAATTAATTTTTAAAATTCTCTTACTCAAAAACTAAAACTGCAAAAACTTGAAATGTTTACCAAATGTTTATATTAGCGTTTTCTATATATAGTTAAGTTTTCGATGTATTTGACTTTTTTTGACCTATTGACCTATAATAGAAATTCTCAAATTTTCTAATTATTTTCTTTTTAGAATATGGATAAAAAAATATCTCGAAAATTCAATACTAAGTTTATTATAAGTTTTTCTTATCACAATTAAAATAAATCGAAAATTGTGTGAGCCAAATTTTTTTATAAGCATCTAAAGTTCAAATTTTTATAAAATATGTTAAAATATAATAATTTGCAAGTTATTTTGTAGTTGAAAATTAATAAAGATTCTGGTGTTTATCCTTAAGGTTTAACATTTCAACACAACGTTATCAATAAGTTTTTCTTCAAATAACTATGAAAAATTTTCTACAGAATTTTCAAAAAAAAATTGTATGACCGTCTGAAATTTAAATTTGTACAAAACTGTATAAAACAACATTTTATTTTCAAACAATTTTAAATATTTGTTATAATTCAAAAAGTATAAGTCACAGAAACTTGAAATTTTTGCCAGTTGTTAAGATTGGCATTTCCTTTAAGTCACATATTTTTTTCAAAATATTATATTGATTTTTAAGCAACAGGCATTTGAAATAATAGATTTTTTAATTTTTTTTTTTTTGTATAATCATTGATAAAAAAAATTTGTGGCTGGGACAAAATACTTGAAAATTCAATAGATTTCACAGAAGTTATTCTTACTGTCATTAAAAAATTTTGAATTACATAGGCACAATTATTTTTTATAACTGTTTGAAAAGCAAATATTGATATAATATTACAATTTAAGTATAACATAATGTATTATATATATATATATATATATATATATTTATTCTATACTAACAAATCATCTCTGTTCAGAATCGTTATTCATATGCAGTGATACCTATCATTGAATTCAAATTTAATACATCTATTTTTTATGTTTATTTTCTCGATTCATATAAAATTTGAAATCAAATATATTTATTTTAAGCCAACCGGAAGCTTATTGATTTGAGGTTTTTTTTTTAAGAAAAACGATTGATTCCCTTTGTCTTTTTCAAACAATTTTCCTACGGTAAATCAGTATTATATACATAGCGAGGTAATTTTAAACATTTATCAAGTTTCATCAATGAAAACCAATGATTTCTAGAAGAGATACATGTTCACAACCCATATATATATATATATAATAACGAAACCATCGCAATAATGTGCGCCCTCATATATTATGAATTATATGTATAAATGCGAATTTAAATTATTATAAAACTAAGATTAGCTGCTGCACACTTTATCCATAATATTTTGTAGAATGCGTTCAAATTACCAGATCCAGCAGATTGTGCTCTACAATATATTATAATATGATCTCTGTGTATGATTTGCATACAATATCATGTAGCGGGCGCACGTGAACACGGACTTCATGGGAACTGCAACGTTACAAATCAACAGGTAAGTCGTACAGATGCCTTGCAAAGATAATATCAATACGTAAATTTATCCGCTGCCCGAGGGATAGATTGCGCAAAAACCGTTGATTACCATGTAATGCAGTCGTTCGTCCACGATTTATATAATACGCGCAATCATATCCGTAACGTCGTGAGCATTAAAACCCCTCCAATCGTTCATCGTTCGACCACCACCACCGCTACCGTCGTCATCGAAGGGGCCTTACTGCCGAATACACATTTCACTGCAGGAACCGTATTTATTAATATTTATTACCGAATGTGTATAATATAATATTATATATATTTTTTCAATATTTTATTTCGTTTTTTTTCTTTACATAATCTATCTTGTGAGTATGGTAGTATTATAATATATATATATAATGTATACACCACGAAGCGCGGCATCCCGTCGTTGTCGGCGTACCGCTTATCCATCTACGTCCGATGTGGCTTAAAAAAATTGTCACCCCCCAGCACGTTTTACCACGCGCACATAATAGTGTTGGGTGTACGGCGGGGCAGGGCGTAAGCTTACATAACAATTTATGGCTATGTATGTATGGTGTGTGTTTACAACGGGCGCGAGTGTGAATGATTCACACGTCAAAAAAGACCATCAATCAAAAATTCGGGAGGAAAGCAACCGAACGTTTTAGCTTGTAATCGAAAACAACACTTCGCCGCGCAGCAGCAGTAGCAGCAGCAGCAGCAGCAGCAGCACCGCCACCGCCACCGACAACGGCAGTAGGATAGCAACGGACGGAGGATATCATCAGCAGCAGCAGCAGCAGCAGCAGCCGCAGGAGCAGCAGGAGAAACGGGTATAGCAGCCGTCTTTTCCTCCCCCGAAAACAAATCCAATCGTTGTCGTCGCCGTCATGAGACTTCACGTGGTCGTCTATGTATAATGTATATATATGTACATACGTGCGGTGTGTGCACAACGTATATAATACATGTACCTACTTACTGTATATACACCCTTCTATACCTCGTGCCGCCGAAATAACAAGAAATTCCAATCGAGTGACCTGCACAAAGCAAACACTCATACATATATATATGTATATACGCTCACGCGTGTACGGTGTACATTACATATAACAGTTCGTATTTATGTGCATTGTGTGCGGACGCACATATAGAGTCTAATCGAAATCGTTAGATTTCGCATTTTCACACGTCAACGTTAAGAATTCCTGCGCTTCCGGTCGTGTGTACTGCACCGCTCAGTATGCCGCACGCACACGTATTCGAACGCCGAAATTTAATCGTCGCTCGAATTACGCCATAAGTCTATATACGCGCAACGTGCGGCAATTTCAACTCGTACCACCGTCAATCTGATACAACCATACGTATATATAATATTAGCAAAGTGAGAATTAAAGCTTTTCGTGACCCCTCTCTAATTTAACGGAACTAAAATATTAGTCGTTTACCGTTTGAATAGTGCCGAAATTGAAATGAAACGTAAAATTGGTGGCCACTAATGTTATTATAGAAACTTGTTTAGGGGAGAGTTTTTCAGAGTGCACGGAAATGTTGATCATGAGCGTTAAATTTTAAAGATAACTAAATTAAAAAAGAACGGATGGGCCTTACTTTGCTGTACAGTTGGAGGTGGAGTGCACCTCGTTTATAGGATAGGTCATTATTACAATCGATTTGTTAAATTTGAATGCAATGATAGATATTATTGTATACGAATAATGATTCTGAACGAAGTTAATATGTTTGTCTAAAATGTGTATATAATAATATAGTATTTTATATTTAAATTGAATTATAATGCAATTTCGTAAACATTTAAATTTCAAACAGTCATAAACTTTTTTCTTATAAGTCCGGTAGAAATTTTTTTATATATTTTTGAAGAAAAGCTTATGGATAACCTAGTGTTAAAATTGTGAACCTTAAGTATAAACAGAAAAAATTTTATGAATTTTTATCTACAAAATAACTTGCAAATTATCGTGATTTTGACACATTTTATTCAAATTTGAGCTTTATGAGCTTATGAAAAAATATGAGTGAAACCATCTCCGAAATTTTTCAGTTACAATAAGTTCAACTTATTATAAACTTAATATCAAATTTTCAAGAGTTTTCGTTCAGCCAATTAAATTTTATAGATGTTTAAAAAAAAAAATTTACTAAAATTGAAAACTTAAATTATCTATAAATACGTCAAAATATGTCAAAATACTTTGAAAACATAACCACGTATAGAGAACGCCAATATAAAAATTTGGTGAAAATTTCAAGTTGTTGCGGTTTTTTGTTTTTGAGTTAGAGCATTTTAAAAAATGTATTTTGTAAAAACGTGATTTTGTGTAAAATTTCCCATTTTTTTGTAATTTTTTCATGGTTTTTTTTCGATTTTTTTAAAAAGTATTGATAAAGTTGGATTTTTGACTCGCCTATGTACCATTTACATTCACTTTTCTTTCAGAATAGTTACTGTTTAAGAAAATCGAAGCATTTTTACTGCCCCAAAACGTGATGATAGACAAAAAAAAAAACACATCATTGTAAAACTAATAGATTCCATCACTCTGTTCAGAATCTAAAAAAGTATTGCAAGTTAATAACTCCACACAAGAAATTTACATTAAAATAAGTACTCACAAATCATATTGACGCGTTGTCACTGATTCAAGGTTCTACGATGTATTGAATGAGCTAACTTTAAACTTGAAAACTTCGTATAGTACATCACTAAAATAACTTGTAATCTATACCACCGATTTTGAGATTCTACAACTTTGGTGAATAATCTGAAGTTAGCTTACTATACTTTTCCAGACTTCCTAAGAAAATAAAGTCTTTCTTGGAAATTCTTAAAAATGTTATATTTTGACGTGGTAGTCGATTAAAAATGTCATCTTAAAATGTTGATCACGTTCAAACGCAAACGGAAAAATGTGTTATTGGATATAAAACTAAAACTTATAATGTGGTGTCATTATGTGAAGTATCTACATCAATTTGGACTAAAATGGAACTACGGGCAAACAATTTTTAAGTATAATTAAATAATGATTAAATATTCACTTAACATAATCAAATCATATATGTACTTACAGTAAAAATCAAAGTGCATTTTATTATAATTATGCGGGAATGAACACATTTCTTAATTTTTTTATTTTTAGTCAAGAATTCAAGATGCTTATAAAACAACTTAAAAACTAATGAACTGATTAACCATGAAGCTTTTGTTGAAAATATTTTTGCTCAATATGAATACACTGTAAGTTTAGAAAAGAACAAAAAAAATTATACAATTTCGAAGTTTAGATTATCGATGATCTATTGTACAACTTTATATTGGTGTACGATCATTGTTGTTATGGTTATAGTATAAAAACGATAGGAATTTAAAAATTAATGACAACTTTGAAATACGAAATGGTAAATTATGCGATGTAATATATTCAACACATTGAAACGGAAGATTCGGAAGAACAGCAACGTTTAAGGTATAATGGTAAACGTTTATTTTATACTTTAAAAAAACAATTTATAAACAAATATTTGAAACAATCCTTAGACGTTGTATTTTAATATGAAAAATATCGATTTCAAACTTTTCGAGATGCTTTTTATTTTTTTTTTTTTTTTGGTCCAAGGAAACATTACTGTGAAATTTAATAACTGAACGGTGTGTAAAGGATTCTTTAATGTTTTTTTTCTTTTTTTAAAGAACATATGGTTTATAGATTGTTTCTAAATTGTTTTTGAAATACAGAATACACCAAACGGTTTTTGTAAACTTTGCACATTTTACTAATGTAGTACATACACCACGATAACTGTGTTTTACGTCCTCGGCGTGATATAAGCAACTCACGGTGCCGATTGCGTGGTACAACGATAGTAAACTTTTAAACATCCTGCAGTGAACGTGTTGTTGCGATAAGGTGTGAAATCATCGTGCTATGCAAACGTATATTATGTTATCGATTCGGGACCAATATAGTGTTATAAGTTTTTGGAGAACGCGCCCGAACAACGTATTCAACCCATTTATTAGCATCAAGCGGATAAACGATTGATCGATAATGACAATACATGCATATATTATAATATATAATAGCCGGGAAATATATAGCTGTGCTTGTTGGTGTTGACTTTAAAAATAAAACGATTTTCATGCATGTGTAAACAAAATGCATCGCGTTTAATATGTTATATACGTTTTATACGTTTGCAAATGGTATATGGATTTCAGTGTGTCAAGCATTGTTCCGCACGAGAATAAAGAAAAATCCAAGCAAAAAGAAAAAAAGCAACTAAAAGAGATATTACAGCTCCATGACACATCACGCTGTTTGCGTTCATTTCTGCGAACAGGAATTAAAAGAGTAAATAATTCGCGCGGTGCGCACGAGAATGGTTATTTGAAAACGCGGTAAATTTAAATGTATTCCACGAATTGTACAAAAACTATCTTATCGATACCGTTCTATTCGACTGTATAATTTTGTTGAACAAATAAACACGATACCTCATTATGAAAAATATTTCGAAAACGAAAAATGTACACTCTCATGAAACAACACAATTAAAGTGTCTGTATGAACATTCATCATTAAAAAGCCTATTAGTACCAATAAATTATGTCCGAAACACGGAAAAAAGGTAAAATGTATAAAATATCTCAATGCCAGGCAAGAATGCAAGATATACTGCAGAATACATATACAGTAGTAGATATAGTTTTACAAGTTGTTCCTAAGCAAAAATACTGTAACTATGATTATTTATTCCGCAATATGACGTGTTTATCAGAAAACAATATTGCTATAATTGCTAAAATAAAATATAATCGTGCTTAGCAAAAACGCCGTAATCACAGATTGCTTAGAAAGATTGCCGTATGTTTTATTTCAAATGTGGCGTTTTTACTAAACACTTCCACATAATCTACATTTACGGCGTTGTTGTTTAGGAAACCGATTGTCATTAAGCCGTATCTTATATGTTTAATTTTAAATTACTGATAATATTTAGAATTTCGCTGTCGTACATCACATACAAATTATATTTCGTTCAGTTAGCATTGATACCTAGTCGTGAATATCTTTATACATTATGTACAGTTTTTATTTTTGGAATAGATACAGAAAATATTGTGTATGATTATTGATTATGACCCAAATAAGTGTTATTCATGGTTCACCAGAATCAACAACTACAGTTATAATTGCAGAAACAGAGTTATTAGTTGGAGTTGAAGAAATTAATCGAGGTCAAATATTAAAATTATAACTATATAATATAATAGGGACAGCTAATAAAGGAAATGTACACTTAAAAAAAAAGTTATTCTGATTTTTTTCAATGGAAAGATTATAAGGCACAACAGAAACTATTAAAATCTACCAATAGAGTTGTGTTGAGGGACATTGTGCAAATAAAATCTGAACGTGGAAAATATGTGTTATTTATTAAAAATCAGTTTAATGATGAAACATACACAACATTCAAAAAAAAGGGTGGGCCTCGCTTTGCTGTACAGTTGGGGGTGGAGTGCACCTCGTTTATAGGATAGGTCATTATTACAATCGATTTGTTAAATTTGAATGCAATGATAGATATCATTGTATATGAATAATTATTCTGAACGGAGTTAATATGTTTGTCTAAAATGTGTATATAATAATATAGTATTTTATATCTAAATTGAAATATAATGCAATAGTATGCAATTACGTAAACATTTAAATTTCAAACAGTCATAAATTTTTTTATATATATTTGAAGATAAGCTTATGGATAACCTAGTGTTAAAATTGTGAACCTTAAGTATAAACAGAAAAAATTTTATGAATTTTTATCTACAAAATAACTTGTAAATTGTCGTGATTTTGACACATTTTATACAAATTTGAGCTTTATGGGCTTATGAAAAAATATGAGTGAAACCATCTCCGAAATTTTTTAGTGACGATAATTTTAACTTATTATAAACCTTGTATTAAATTTTCAATAGTATTTGGTCAGCCAATTAAATTTTATAGATGTTTTAAAAAAAAAATTTTACAATAATCGAAAATTTAAATTGTCTATAAATAAGTCAAAATATATCAAAATACTTTGAAAACTTAACCATGTATAGAGAATGCTTATATAAAAATTTGGTGAAAATTTCAAGTTGTTGCGGTTTTTCGTTTTTGAGTTAGAGCATTTTAAAAAAATGTATTTTGTAAAAATGTGATTCTTCGTAAAATTTCCGTTTTTTCGTAATTTTTTTATCGTTTTTTTTTGATTTTTTAAAAAAAGTATTGAAAAAGTTGGACTTTTGACTTACCCAAGTACCATTTACATTCTTTTTCCTTTCAGAAAAGTTGCTGTTTAAGAAAATCGAAGCATTTTTACTACCAAAAATTGTGTCCTCTGACACAAAAAAAAAAAAAAAAACATACATCATTGTAAAACCAATAGATTCCATCACTCCGTTCAGAATCTAAAAGTATATGAATAAAAAAGTAATGACTCCACCATCTCCACATACAAAGAATTGTGGTATAGGTACTACAAGAAAAACGTGACGATATTCTTTCGAATTTGAAGCAAATTATACCAATTAATAGAAAACAATTTTGGGAAAATATAACGATATAACGATATGTAATTAATTAAATTTGAATATATATATAGATATTGACTATGATTTTAAGGTAAAGAAGTTGTAATAATTGTAAACATTTTACATTGACGTGTTATAACTAAATGTATTGTAATAATTATAACTAAATAAATATATAGATAATATACGTCGTTATTTCTTCAACCGTTAGTGATCAGTACATTTTGATATGCTACATAAAAATGCCGTAATTTGAATTTTTTCCAAGTAAACAATTCTGAATAATTAATAGCGTACTTAGTATAAATATCAAAACAATGATATCTTGGTGAAAATGGTGAAATAAAAATTTAAAATAAAATTGAATAGTTTCATTGCATTTATGAGATATATTTCCATAAGAAAACATGGATTTTACTTTGAAAAATATTATATTTATTTATTTAGAACTACCAAAAACTACTAAATATAGAATGTCATTTTTCTCAAGATAGTATGGAGGGAAATTACGGCATTCTTGCTTAGTACGACAGTATAATTATTAATAATTAACTATTTTGCAACAAAAATAAATAATTTTTCATGCGTGTCTGAGTATTTCAACAAATTTAATTTATAGAATATTTTTCGACGTATCGATTTCAATAATCAGATGTTTTGGTCATGTTCGCATATGCGCATATGTTAAAAAAAAATTTAAAATAATTTTAACAGTATAATGTCTACAGTAACCTAGAAATACAATATTAACTCACCTAATGATTATTTGATTATGGGCTAATATTTTTTTCGCGACGACCATAATAAATACGATAATATATTTACAAAAAAATAGAGGAGACAAAAATAATGAAATTTTTTGAGAAGGATTTAAATAATAAATGCTATTACATATACAAGGTGTTTCATCATATTGAGTGAGTAAACTCATTGCAGTAGTTTGAAGAGTGGAAAAAATACGTTTTCTATTTAGGACATTTAATATTTGACTTAAAAGAAGAAAAAAGTAATGTCTACAATATTTTTATAATAAATAAAAAATAATTTTAAAAGGTCTAGCGATATTTTATGACAATGAAATCAATATTTATAGAGAAATCCATTTAACGGCAATAGAAAATCGTTCGGGTTACTTATATTTATGTCAGCATTTTTATAAACGAATAAGACAACTAGTTCAAAATCTTGAGATATATAATCAGTGCAGGAAAAACATTAAATTTCTGTTGGATTCGTGAGATGTTGACTTAATTATAATAAATATTAAATATAGAGTTATTTTAAATGTTACAATATTATTGTTTACATTATAGGTTTCGAGATGTATGAAAAGAAAAAGAAAATGTAATTTAGCTGTAAAAATCGTCAAGAAAATAAAAATTTAATATTAGTCTAGAGCCTGGCTTTATATTCACTTAAAACCTTAGAAATATGAACTGTATAAAATATGCATTTATTCTCTTATTTTGTAGAAGTATAAAATTTATAAAACAAAATATGCAAAAAAAAAATGTTTACACAAAAGTTTTCTTTAGTTTTAATATTTTTAACATATTTGCAAAAAAATTGTTTTTTATTTCAATTATTTTTGATACTTTCACATATTTATTTACTATGGTATTTTCAATCTGAAAAACAATATTTCCTAGTTCGGACAGTTTCCAAGAAGCGGGTAATTATACAGAATGTTGTACAAAGTATATGGATACGTAAGTAATTTATAGAATAAGACGAGAAAACTTATGAGTTAAAATTTAATATGTGTGGGTAAAACATATGGGTGTGTAATACGTATGAGTGCCACCAAAAATGGCAAAAAAAGTAAAAATGTAAAAATAAAAATAAAACTTTGTATTTTGGCGATCCATCGACTATATTATTATTTATTATATAGATTAAACTACATAATTTAAACTTGTAGCTTACTAAGCTACTTTTTGAGCTGTTGAAAAATAAATATACAAACACATATAAATCCGAGCAAAAAGTGTTATCAATAATCTCGCGATCATCTCGGACGACGAATTCGGAATCCATCCCCATTCCCCACTTGTTACGATTGTTACAATTTCTTAAACGATAACTTTTGAAGAGATGGCGCACAAACGATTGGCGTGAAAATAATTTCGAAATTTTAAATTGGGGGAGGGGAGTCGGAGCTTTTGAAATAGACCCCAAGTGTTCAGCACTCATAAACGTATACAAGAATGTTATGTGATATAATTATATGTTATCATACGAATCCGCACTCACCGTAAACTGTCATCTTCTTGATCATAAAGTCCTCATCGTTATACGTGGACACTACGCACTTGTAGTTGCCGCTCAGCTCGATGGTCGGCCGGATGAGGTACAGGGCGCGGTACTTGGCCAACTCGTCGTCCGTGGGCGCCGCGTAGCCCAGACGTATGCGGCTTCTCAGGGGTCCGATGGTCCGGGGCGGCTGTCCCTGTATCCACTGGTAAGCGGGACTGGGACTGTTGTTGAAGTACCACGTCACCACCAGCCCTTCCGTTTCATCCGGTTTCACCTTGTACACGCAGTCCAGCACCACGTACTCGGTACCGTTCAGCACGGCTCCCGGTACCCTTTGGTCCGTAATCTTGACGCCGTTCACTAACGCTATAAAGAACATGCGCACACGTTTTTAACATGACGTATAGGTAATCAATATGTTAATCATATGCACAGGTAGAAATATATAAATATATAGCTTGGCGTGTCCAAAATCAGTACGGAAAACAGCGTAAATAGGTTTGCGGACTGACCGTTTCGAGTCAAGATTATTAACATATACTCTGACGTCGAACCGAACTCGATCGTACAGATATTTCTATGATTTTAGAAAACAGGTTTATTGTATTTTATTTATTTTTTCACGCAATGTGTCGTGAGAATTTATTGATCAAGCATGTTGGTAAAAATACTTATCAATTCTGAATTTCTTTCTTTTTTTCCTTCATATTATACCAAAACAAGTAATCGAAATTGTAACTACAAATCAATTAAGTGTACGAATAAATAAAAACTCAAATATATTTCCAGGAAATATTTATGTCAGTATGTTATCTATTCGTGATGGAAAATAATATTTTAAAATTTTAAATTAATTCACAAAATAATAAAAATCTATGTGTGTATGGCGCGTAAAATTAAGTATGATTTTATATAGTGTTTCAGGATGATATGACAATGCAATAACTTTAGTTCTACATTTTTTTTTTCGATAAATTATATTATAAATGCCTTACATTAAAACTGTATTAAATACTTTTTTTTCAAAACCCAAAGTCTCAAATTTTAAATTTTAATATATATTATTTCGTACTGTGTGTCATATAACTTTATCATATAATATTGTATAACATCATTTAGATAGAACCTTATTGTCCTTATGCAATCTTGACAGACCGTATAATAATTGTACAATAATTGTAATTATTAAATTCAAATTTTCATAAAGTGTGAAAAATTATAATAAATTAATGACCATGCTTTAATTAGATATTTATATACAATAATTTTTCTAAAAATGCTGTTTAAAAATGACTCTTTTGATTTTTTTTTAATGGTAATATTAAATTTTAATTTTCAAATTTAATTTGCAAAAGTAAAATAGATTCCATCACTCCGTTCAGAATCTAAAAATATTTCAATACTATTTTATTATTGCAAAATTATAAAAAAAAAAAAAAAATTAAAAATAATGGACAGAACAAAAGTTATTGCGTTTTCGATTCATCCTAAAACACCTTGTATAGTATTATGTCTATCATCCTGTCCTGGTTCAATTCTCAAATACACCACCGATGTACAGGGTATATATAGTATATACACACAGCTTTTAACGAAATCGTTTTTAACGTAAAATACCCAGTGGCGGTTGTAGTACTCAGATTTCACACCAGCCACAGTATTGGTCAAAAGGTTATTGGTAGAGAGGGAGTTATATTTTGTAATTGAAACATTTGTTAGGAACAACATCCAACCGTATATATACAGATACTCAAAAACCGCAATACTGGAAAAATAATTGTTATTTACACGACAAATAGTAGTCGGAATTAGTAAGAAAGAGAACGTTTTACAGTGCTATGGTTACAAAACAAACCACGTTACATAATTATATCCGTTGGAATTGGAAATCGTCGTACAACCGATGTTCACCGCATAATCACTTATTCAAATATAATAATTGATTTCGATTCCACCTGCATATATGTCACTGCTGACTACCGTTCTGTTTTCATTATTTACCAAAAACCAATCGAACGAGGTACAGTCATGTGTATACATAGGACGTCTTCTGCGGAACTATACCCGTGGACATAAAATATAAACGTGTTGTCGGCTCTGCATATCTAATCACATATATTATAGTGAATTTTGCGAATAAGGCAAATCAACTGCATATTCACTGTCCAATACAATATGTATACGTGTATGTGTGTGTGTGTGTGTGTGTGTGTCTGTATGGATGAAAAACGTCCTCAGCTCGAGTATTTTATAATTTAACGGGGGTTTTTTTTTTCTGACATTATTAATAATATTGCAGGTCGGTGGTAAATGTGCGAGAGTATACATCCCGTGCGGGGAAGAAAAATCATTAATAGTTTTAAGTTCGAAAGCGATTATCCTGAAAGCTTTTTTTTACCAATTGCTGCCATATAATATGCGATATCTGCAGCTGTCGTTTCGCTCACGCAACACCTCCATATATATATATATATATATATATATAAGTTATACGCACGCACTACTTCAACACATGGCAGCTAGTATTACCTACCCATCACAATAGGTATAGTGATAATAATAATAATAATGTACATAACCTATGCATAGACATAATATTTCAATATTGTCCCCGCGGTCATTAAACACAATATAGCGTTTTATAATATCACCTGTGTAACATAATATGTGCTAGTGTCTTCTGTGATCTATGGAAAGCTTCATTTATCATAATATTTACATCATATAATATCATAATATGCGATGTTAATACGATAATTATTGTAACGAACCTCCTTTAAATAATTATACCAACTAAATTGTTCAAAAAATTACTTTAATCAAAATTGTCAAATATTTTAAAAAATGTAATAAATCAATCAGTCAACACGGATTCCAGCCCTCCATAAGTCTACATTGAATAATTTAGGTTATTTACTACTATGATTCAGTTAGTAATACCGTTATGGTATCCAAGTGAATGCATGTATACGTTGATTATCCATATTAGAAAAGCATTGGACATCGAATGGACATTGGAATAGAGCTGATAAATTAGAAAACAATGAGGCTTAATAGCCTGGTTTTATGTTTTAAATCATACGTATTTATTTGATCGAACTCATCACAATACATAATATTATTAAGATGAGTTTCCACTGAGTTCAAAACGACCGAATTTAATATGGAAACATTATAATTTTGAAGGGAATTTAATACTTTGCAGCGGGTACATAATTTATTAAATTCTAAAATAGACTACCCCGAAATATTGTCCTTAATTCCTATTAATGTTCTTTGTGCCCCACTTCAATACACATTCCGTGTTCTAAATGTCCCGATAAATGAGCAAAATTACTGATTGTTCGTCCCGGTTAACAAGTATGTTAATGTTGAAAAACAAACTGAAATCATTCGATTTCTTTTTTACCCTCTTATCGTAGTCTTATAGAATTAAACTAACTAAAATCTATAATATTATTATTACTATATTTATTACTTGTTAATAGTGTGCCTATGCAATATAATATATCAAACATACATGGTGGTTTTTATATTATCTGTACTCTGCTATGCCATATATTATAGGGTACTTATATTTGAAATATTATAATAGAATATAAGTATGTGTGTACTACGAACGCATACTGCAGGGCTGGCAAACTTAATTGGACCCTCATCACGTCACACGTATAAATTCTCCATTATCTCAAACTTATAATTGGATTTCACGAGTTATTAATCTAGTTAGAGCACACAATGTATGTATACGCACTTATTAGTTATTACTAGTTATAGATATTCGACAATCCATTAAAATAATATATACATGCAGCAAGCACTTATAAAATACTAAATAAATATCTATCAAATTAATGCATCCAATCGTACCTACACGACTATACGTGGTTATTATAATTTAATGTACTAAATGCGTACAACATATTGTGATACGTATTATTGACAATAATACCGACGGTGGTACACGTGATTTGTTTAAATTTACAGCCCGAATGTATACGTGTACAGTGTTCTGACAACTTGATCTTTGCTGCAATTACTTAAGTTTGGAATATCATAGATAATCATTCAAATTCACAATAATTGTGTTGAAAATATGCATGAATTATGCTAAGCCCTATATACAGTATGGATTTTACACGCGAGATTTTATTGTTTCTGCGACGCAATTTGTAAAAAGAAAATCTTTAAAACCAAATGGCAATCCTGTCTTTGCAAATGCAAATTTGAAAATAATTGTATGATTCATTTTAAAAATGTTTGATATTTTATGTCAAATTGTTGTATTCTATCTGAAATCAGAACCGACAGCTTTTTTTAATTGCTTCTTCGGTTTATTTTATTTTTTACCTAATGCGGTGTACATTATACATATGGGCACGATCAGAGTGTAATAACAATTTATTGAAAATTATAAAATGCCTAATAATATTCATTATTATATTATATATTATAAGTACCCAGTAAATGTTTCGAGTCGCTATACGATTGTCAAAATAACAACCAAATATAGTAATAAGTAGTTAATATTGTAGTTTAATTTTTGCAATTTTTACATTATATTTCTCAATTATTTTTGGGAAACTGTTTAAAAATTTTAAAAAGTGACATCCTCAATGCATCAACTAAACGAAATTTTCTATCAGAAAAGTTATATATGTTTATACATATCAAAGCAATCCTTTTGCTCGAAATCGTGTTCACCAGACACACAAAATAAAAATAAAATGCGCTTCATGATAAAACCAATAATACATGTTTCGTTACACTCAGAATCCAAAAAAAAATAAAAATTTAAACCCATCTCTCCCTCTTTTTCGTTAAAAATTGCTGAGCATGCACCTGATGATAAATGATTTATTTTTCTGTAGAATATAACAATTGTAATGACGATGGTATATATCGGCATCGCGATGTGTTAGTCGAATATTAAAGCGAGCGAACCCGTTTTAATTATTAATTCTGGAACGCAAAGCGAACACGGTTTTTATACTATGAGTTCTGGGAAAATGCAAAAACTATATATACGTAGGTATACGGTATATTATACGTATGGGCCGCGGTACCTACCATGATGATATTATGCTATACGAATATTAGAACACATCGGATAGACGCCAGCTACATTACAATATGTATAACATAAGGTACATCGATAACGTATTACAATAACGTGTGCAAATAATATATTCCGCGATGGTATTATTTAGAGAACCAGACCACGTGTAAGACACATTTATTTTAGAGGCGAGAGAAAAATGCTGGTACTTGCATAACTTGATGGCTTATAAGGACTCAAAACGTCAAGGGGACGGGCGAAAAGGATTGTCTAATAATAAATCGACTCGGGAGTCCATAGACAACGGAGAAATAGGCTCGGTGGCGTGCATCGGTGGCGAGGTGAAGTGGCGGAGTCTCTAAACGCGCACACCTTTGAACGGTCTCAAATCCGCTGCACGCGTGTCGACTCGATCGACTCGATCCCCGGCCGCCACCGCCTCATCCGCGATGTATTCAGAACGGAAAACTATATACGTATAATATGTATAATGCACGTTCATAATCGTATGATATTATGTATACAGCTGAACAATGTGTTTTGAGCGAAAAGAAATGAGTTTGATGCACGGGGATGGGTGAGCAACGTATAACGTTATAATGTGTTCTTCCGACGAGTGCAGAAGCGCGCGATTGGAAGAGATGGAGATATGGAGATCGAGAGAGAGAAATAAAAATTAATATTTCTTTAATCTCGAACTTTTCACCACCCGTCAACCCTTCTGCCATCACCACCCTTCGACACTCACCCCTGTCGCTGTCAGTTCACCCCTGCGTTTTCGCACCTCCCGCGGCTTTAAATTCTATTTCCATTCTGATAAATATATATAACGGGTGTTTTCTTTCTTTCTTTTTTTTTTTATTGTTATTTACATATAAATTTCAACATAATCGCTTTTTTTCTTCCCACCGCGAACTCTCGACGTGACCTCGTCGTCGGTAGTATCCGTCATCGCGGATATGCGGCATTGCTGATAATGGATTGTTTTGCAGAAAAATAATAAATATAAGTAAAAAAAGAAAAAAACACTAGGCCTTGCGTCTGGATAAGGGGAAGTTTGTGCCATGTAACAAGTTCGGAGGTATCGCAAATACTTAACGCAAGTGCCAGGAATGGCCGACCTCTTGATCCCGCTTAATTAGCCGCACGTAAGTCCACAGGATTAACGTCGACGGCGGAAATAGTATACTCGTCAGTGTATACAGTAGGGCCACGAATACTCCCTGCATTTTTTTTTTTTTTATGTGTAATTTTACAATTTTACAGCAAGAAATATATAACAATTACAAACTATTTGATCACTTTTTATTATATTCGAAATATTTGCATAAATACACCTATATAGGTACTGTACTACAAAAGAAAAATATAATACAAGATAAAAAATTTTCTTTAACGGTGTTTACTTCCAACACTGCTAATCATTATAAACCGTAATGGATTTATATAAAAAAAAAAATGACGATTAATATACGTTTTTCGAAAACAATATGAAACTATATTCCATGATTTAATATTTTAGATTCTGAACGGAGTAATGGAATCTATTGATTTTATAAAGATGTGTGTTTTTTTTAATTTTTTTTAGTTTTGTGTCTGACGACACCTTTTTTGGCAATAAAAATGCTTCGATTTTCTTAAATAGCAACATTTCTGAAAGGAAAGTGAATTTAGATGGTACTTGGGCATGTCAAAAATGCAACTTTTTCAATACTTTTTAAAAGCGTCGAAAACAACGATAAAAAAATTACGAAAAACGGGAAATTTTATGCAAATTCACGTTTTGACAAACTACATTTTTTTTTAAATGCTCCAACTCAAAAACGAAAAATCGCAAACACTTGAAATTATCACCAAATTTTAATATTAGCTTTTTCTAAACATGGTTAAGTTTTCAAAGTATTTTGCCTTATATTGACTTATTTATAGACAATTTAAATTTTCGATTTTTGTAAGTTTTTTTGTTGAAATATCTATAAAATTTATTTGGCTGTCCGACAACTCTTGAAAATTTAATACAATATTTATTATAAGTTATACTTATCATAACTAAAAAATATCGGAGATTATTTAATTCAATTTTTTTTTATAAGCCCATAAATTTCAAATATTGTATAAAATATGTTAAAATCGCGATGATATGCAAGTTATTTTGTAGTTGAAAATTCATAAAAAATTTTCTGTTTATACTTAAGGTTCAAAATTTTAATACTAGGTTGTCTATAAGCTAATCTTCAAAAATATATAAAAATATTTCTACCGGACTTAAAGGAAAATATTTTATGACTGTTTGAAATTTAAATTTTTACGAAATTGCATACTATTGCATTATATTTCAATTTAAATATAAAATACTATATTATTATACACCCATTTTAGATCAACATATCATCTCCGTTCAGAATCGTTGTTCGTATACAATGATACCTATCATTACATTCAAATTTAACAAATCCATTGTAGTGACCTATCCTATGCACTTCACTCCCAACTGTACATCAGAGTGAAGCCCATCCGGTTCTTTTTATTATTTATTATAAATCATTTAGAAGTTTAGAACAATCGTGATCATAAAATAAATAAATATCGAAACGCACTTAATTGCGACACTTCCACGACCGTTCAGCCGATTTAAACTTCATGTTGTGTGGAAAAAATGTAACACAACTTACATCCGCCCAACGGAAAAATATTTTCTATCAACGGTCAAACACAAAGTAGACAATTACTTGTAAACTAGTACAATGAAAATCGATTAACCGACATTTCTTTGGTACAAGAGTTTTTCTTTTCATTTTCCACAGCCTTTACATTCCCCTTGTTAAATTATGACTATATACGTTTAAATACCACCCGTCTTCGTGAAAAAAGTTTTGAGATATTTACCCGTGTTAGTACTCGAGATCAATGCTGCCAAGTCCACGTACCTTTTGTTTATATGTTTTTTTTTTCATTTTTGAACGTATCCTCTAATCCGGAAATCATCTCTACACCTCTATATATATACGCGGGAGGTACCTTATTTCCAAAGTTTAACCAACCACTTTTGAACACTACTATAATATTGTCGTTTTATCGGTTGTTTTTCCTATATTGTTTGCACACACTGCCACCCCACATACTCGTCTTGATTAAAACCCAACACCACCGTACAGCTCTCTTGTGCAGCATGTCCGATTATGATGGATCCGAAACAACAAAACTAATAGAACTCGAAAAGAAGGGGTTTTTCGAATGCTCGCGTGGTGTGTTCGTATTATTATTTATTATTTGTACCGCAGTATAATACATTTGGTTATCGATTTCTGTCACCCATGATATTAACATTTATATAATACCTCGATTCCCGGTAAAATAACAATTTTATTGAAAAAGTTATGTCGTTTATATTATCATATATAAGTTCAAAGTACTTTTTTTGTAAATAAACGCAAACGAAAACGTAATATTATTAAATGTATAGGTACATTTTTCTATAGTTGCGTATAAGACGTAGGAATCCCATTTTATATTTTTCTTGAATAGTTTTAATTGGATTATTATAATTATTGTTCATGTACCAACATAAAACAATTAAAAGTTTTCATTTTATCCTGATCAAAAACTTACTATTAGCTGTTACCGTTTGTTCATTTTCAGATACGAAACCATATTTGTTTATACCGAATACGCATAACACATCGTGTACATCAATTTTGTTCGTGAACAATTATTCGATATTGTTCCACGCATCTTTACAAATATTAGTAGGTACTTATTATAATTTACAATTTATAAAACCAAGGTATTTATGTTGTGTGCGTGGGAAATTCTACCGAATAAGTATACAAGATAAAAATAAATAATAAAAGACGATGGTTAACAAAAATATAATTGAACTACTTATTCGTTATGATATTTAGACATGACACAAGTTATAATGTCGTAAGTAATAACGTGTGCTAAAAAAATACCGAAGTTTATAATAAAATGACTTCGGGCCGACCATAATGGGCATACGTGTAGGTGTATGCGTGCTTGCGTGTGTGTAACCATCGCACCGAAATCATATCAATTTTATCCATCGCCGTTTCCTTGTGAACCGAATACACGTGTTTATCGCCAATTCTACACTTTTACACATACACAATAGTAGCCACTTATTTAACTTGTTTCCAATATTTAAAGTTTATCTTTTTTTTTTCGTTTTGTTGCAGGTATTACTCATACTTTACGCCTGACCATACAATGCATATCACTCACTGTATAAATTCATCTAGACATCCCATTTCCGCTATTTTCACTCTTCGTCATTGCTTTTACTCCGAGGCTTGGTAGTATTTTTTCATTTCGATTTTCAAAACGTGGATTATCTTACCAAGATGACGAGGAAAAATATAAATAACATTTTACCAGAAATATTATTCGACAATTTCTTCTCGGTTAACAAGTTAAAAAATACATCACCTGTAATTAAATTATATCTTTATATTTACTTGATATAACAATAATAATAAATAATTAAACCCAAATTGTATAAATTGTATATATTTTAAAGTAATAGGTTCATGTCAATTCGAATTAAACGTACTACTGGAAAAAAAACCAATTTCAATTCAATATCAAAATATGGTTAGCGAATTCATGTTAATTGTTCATACCGTTTGACATAGTGACATATTCCTATATGGCAAATTTTACGGAGTGGTCAATTTGGAATAATATTTGTTTTTTAAATAAATGCGAAAAAAAATTTAAAAATTAAATAGATCTTTATCGGGGAAAAAAAACTACATGGTTTAAGCAAATAAAACATTTAATCTAAAATTGTACGCTTTATAGTTTATACAACGACCGTTAACAAATACCATTCATACCAAATATAAATTTAATGAGTAATAACAATTGTTTTTCAAAGCATCGAGTGATCATGCTAACACAATATTGTGAATACCTTAAAACATTGGCATGATAATTGAACAATCAATTGAAGAACATAATATACCTAAGTTTTTAAATATACTTCTAAAATTTTAATATATTTGATAAAATAACTTGGAGAATAATTATTGAAATTTGCACTCCGAACATGTTACAGTACATAAGTAATTTCGTCAACTGATAATACTACTAAAGGTAGTTGTATAATTTGATAAAAAGTTGTTGCGAATTGCAAAGGAACGTCACGTATTGACGGATCACAGACCGCAGTCTGAGCTCATTGATAAAAGCAGATGAAATATGGGTGTAATCAAAGAACCCAAAGACAAATTTCCATAGCTTTAAGCCTTTAAAGACAACATTCCGGCTACGTCAATCTAAAAATTGAATTATTTATTTAAATAAATTAAGGTTAAATTGATTAGATTTATCGATCTTTAATCAAAACCTCTGTTTATTATAAAAAAAATTATACTTCTACTTTCGAATCTACTATTTTTAGCGGTATTCAACAATCAGGAATAAAATAGAGGAAAATAATGTAAATATTTTTGCATGAATTTAGAGTTGTAATAGTATTGTTCTTTTTAGGTTATGATTACTTCATTTAATGGAGAATCAGTCTGTCATATATACAGTAGTATAGGTATATATTATACGAACAACATTGTATCCGGAGATAATATGACATAATGCGTATTTGAATGTTTGTTATAATTATGCGTTGAATCCGCATTTAGTCATTATTCTACATCAGTAAACAAATTGCCTGTCTAGAAAGTTCGTTCCGAGTTGATGTCAAGATTTCAGTGATGATAATATATATTACTGTTTCTGTTTAGATCATAGTTGGGAATGTTATCTATAACGATATAATTAGAACGAAAATTTGTTTTGTACCAATATACAAAAAAACGGGTGGGCTTCGCTTTGCTGTACAGTTGGGGGGTGGAGTGTACCTTGTTTATAGGATAGGTCATTATTACAATGGATTTGTTAAATTTGAATGCAATGATAGATATCATTGTATACGAATAACGATTCTGAACGGAGTTAATATGTTGGTCTAAAATGGGTGTATAATAATATAGTATTTTATATTTAAATTGAATTATAATGCAATTTCGTAAACATTTAAATTTCAAACAGTTATACAATTTTTTCTTTTAAGTCCACTAGAAATTTTTTTATATATTTTTAAAGATTAGCTTATGGAGAAACTAGTGTTAAAATTTTGAACCTTAAGTATAAACAGAAAATTTTTTATGAATTTTCAACTACAAAATAACTTGCAAATTATCGCGATTTTAACATATTTTATACAAATTTGAACTTTATGGGCTTATAAAAAAAATTTGAGGGAAACGATCTCCGATATTTTTTAGTTACAATTAGTATAACTTATAATTAATCCTTTGACGTATTTTCAAGAGTTTTCGGTCAGCCAATTAAATTGTATAGATGTTTAAAAAAAAAATTTTACAAAAATCGAAAATTTAAATTGTCTATAAATAAGTCAAAATATGTCAAAATACTTTGAAAACTTAACCATGTATAGAGAACACCAATATAAAAATTTGGTGAAAATTTCAAGTTGTTACGATTTTAATTATTTAGTTGGAGCATTTTAAAAAAATGTTTTTGGTAAAAACGTGAATTTGTGTAAAATTTCCCGTTTTTTCGTAATTTTTTTATTGTTTTTTTCGACGCTTTCAAAAAGTATTAAAAGAGTTGGATTTTTGACTTGCCCAAGTATCATCTACATTCACTTTCCTTTCAGAAAAGTTGCTGTTCAAGAAAATCGAAGCATTTTTACAGCCCCATAACGTGATGACAGACACAAAAAAAAAAGAAAAAAACACATATCATTGTAAAACCAATAGATTCCATCACTCCGTTCAGAATCTAAAATAAGACTGTAAACATGGAATAATTATTAACAAATTATACGAGTTGTCAAGTATGACATGTGTTGCATATACGTAGGCGGTAAAGATTTTCATATTTACAGTGAAGTTCGCTACATTGTGCAGTTCAAGAATTTAGTTGTAGCATAGGTGCGCGTCATTAACAGATAAATGATGAAACGGAACTAGTTGATATAATATTTTTCAATATTTTTATTCTTTGAGTAGTTTTATATATTTTTAATGAAATGTGAGAATTAATGATATTAAGACATCTTCTCCATCAGAAAGTTTCCTCCCTAGAAGTTTCGAGTTGCATCGGATGTCTTCTCACTAAAAGGAGAGTACTGTTTCCTTACTAATATAATACTAGGCACCAGCGCAAATTATGTTGATTGATGTCACATATAATTATATTGTTTCTACAAATTAATTCAAATTAAATATATATATAAGGTCATTTTATTCAATGATGGATCACCAAGAGTCAGTAAAAAAACAACTTCTGAAAATATAGAATAATAGCTAATAGTGAACGTATAGTATTTTTTAGTATACATACCAATTATGTTTTATAATACAGTACTTTTATAACTCGTTTAGAATGGAAAACCCTTCTAGTATTGATGTGAAAATTATTTGTTGCAATAACGTAGGTATTCGCGAAATGAAAATAAATAAAATAAACCGTTATAAATGTGACTGAAATGTGATAAAAAAAATACATAGATACAAAAGAAAATGGCTATAAGTGCAAATATTTGAAGTTTACGAATAAAAATATACCGAGCATTCTCACAGAGGTACTTCTACTAAAAAGGGAAGTGAGTAACTAAAAGTTTAACTAATAACGTAATAACTAATGTGAAAGTTTCTAGAAAAGAGCGATATAGCAGTTCGCCATCACCTATATATGCGCATAAGAAATATTGAATTTAGAAAGCTAAAATAAGAGTTCTTAAAGAAAACTCTAAATTACGTAATTACGTAGAACTTAAGCATCTAGTTGTACAAAAACAATAACAGCTTCCTAAATAAAATAAAATCTTTATAATATCTTAAATATAAATCTTTAATAGAATAAATTTTTAAAATTTCTTATAATACAACTCTGCAGAATATTTGCAGTATTGTTTTTCGTTTAGCTTAGTTATTATTATTTATGATATTTCTACGCTTATAGTTTTGAACAAGGTAAAAGTTAATCATTCCTATTTTTATACGTAGTATGATTGTCAAAAAAAGATAAGAAACTTTTTAATGAAATCATTGTAGATAATAAATGAATTAACGTGGTTGGTTCCATATTATAACGAATACATGGAATAAGAGAAATTTTATTGTGACGGAATTTTGAATAAGCTTTACCTAATGAAAATTTATTTTAGAAAAGCGTGTTCAGATGTTCAAATAAAAATTAATAAACCATTTATTTACATTTTGTTTACCTACTGTCACGTTAATGAAAAGAGTTTGGTTGTTGAAATACGCCAATCAATGGGTAAATCATACATAATATTATTAAAACATTAAAATTATTAACTAATCAAGTATCAGAAATATGATAGGAAGTTGAGATGAATTTTAAAAAATCTTATTTGATAAATATAATGATAGCAGATAGCTACTAATCTATTTAATACATTTTAAGCGTGCATGGCGTGTTGTATAAAAATAATTGCTAAGAATTCTTCAGTTGCAACTAACGAACTAGATTATTTCAATATAAATTATTTGACACTGTGTAAATGGAAAGTACAAAACATTCAAAAAACGTTCAATACGGTTTGTACGTACTCCTCCCTTGCTTCCAACGCATTGGAATACGTTTCTTGAAAATCCAACAAGAATAATTATGTTGGCAATATTCTAATGGTAAATCATTGTTATGCGATATGAAACTATTATTGGTTACTTGCGCAGGCACCTAATGTAAATCGGTAATTATTATTATTAGGACCTTCGACGGGAATGGTGTAACAAAACTACAAAAGAGCTACTGCAGTGCAACTATACGTCGTTAATGCAATCACGGCCGGTATTATCACCGACATTGAACGCACCTAGTGCAAGTGTTGGGTGTTTTGAATACTAATGTCGGACGATGAGTATAAATTACTGTTAACAAAATATTAGATCAAACTAAAATATTTGGGTCATAAACTCACGAAGCAAACTATCTGAGACCTATTTTAAACAAAACAGAAGATTTTGCGTTTTGTAGAGTTTGTATGCGTACATATATATATATATATATATATATATTTGTATACGGTATATAATAGTGACTTGGTACAACGGTTTTATATAAACTGTAAACTATTCCAAACTTATTGTTATTTCTCTCGTTCGTTATGTCATAACGTGTGAGTTGATTATGTTTATTTGAAAAAAAAGAAAACACTTAAGCATACGATAAAGTTGCGCACAAGGTTCATGAAAATCGTGAGCCTTATTATAATTATACATTTTTTATTTTGTCGGACGGGACGGAAAATGCGCGAGATCGGGTACACGTGTATGTATATATTCATAAGATATGTTGAACACACTTTGTCAATCAATTAATTTCGTCTGGTTTCAGCATCGAATACAATGTGTATTCATTCCATAACTAGTAGCCGGATTTTAAATAATATTTTCTCATGACGAGTGTGCGGCATACGTCGTCCGGTCGTCGCCGGCATTCTATAATATAATAGTCGTTCAGCCAAAACGTCTGCGATTACTCGGCCAAGGAACTACAACGCGTGTTAAAAGGATTTCGGGACATTGGGAATTACATGCGAAACCGCCAGGACAATCAGTGAGTAATCAACCTAACAGGGGTCTGGAAGCGCGCAACGATTGCATATAATACATGAATGACTTTTTGGACGTTGAATGTACCTACGGCAGCCACGATTTTAGTTATTTATTAATTTTGTTGAATTGCAGTGATTCCTCGAAGAGCAATCACTGCGGACAGTTTTTTTTTTAATTTTGAAGTAAAAGCCTTTACAATAGTACAGGACCGTATATGTATAAGTATATAGATGATTCTACTTTCTACTGCGGAATACTGCAATGGCATTTTCCAAATGTTAAAAAGTGACAGCAAATATTCTACTAGGTACCTACTTTATTATAAACTTAATATAATTTATTCATTCAAAATTAGGTTATTATTGTAATATTAAACTATTTTTTCTTTTTAGATTTTTATTAAAGAAGCCGTTAACAGCAACAATCAACAATCATTGGAATTAATGTTGTAAATATGTTTAGATGATTACCTATACAAAAATGGACACAGAGTTAATAAGATATAGAAAGTTAATAGGTATCGACAAAATGTACAATTACCGAGGTCCTAAATATTGTTTGGTAAAATTACAAACAAAATTAATTGGATGATAGCAGAAATAAAATGAAATATATAGGTTCTGATTGTGTGATTCAGCACTATAAACTAAGATTTAAATCGCTGCGGAATCGGAATGGTCTCCGTATTTTATTAATTTTGGTATTGTAATTTATAACATAATAATATGATAATCATCTGTATTATTAGTTATTAGTATATAATCATCTGAATTATTAGTTATTAGTAAAAATAATTTCTGCTGCTGGTAATGATATTGAAATTGATAAATTTAAGTTTATATAATGATTTATTTATTAATTAGGATACTTATAACAATCATAATTTTATAGTTTTTTTATTCAATTATAATATGTAAATTATAGAACTGTAAAAAAATTATATAAGTATAAATGTATGATGTAGTAGTTCTATAAGTGAATTTTAATTATGTTCAATTATTTCATTAGTTGTATTATAACTTATATTCAAGAAAGAACAAATTTCAGTTTTTAAAATAAAATTGGCCTGTACAAATTTTAAAATAACTTTTTTATTTTATTTGATTCGACAGTTATACCTGTTTTAATTAATATTTATTATATTCAACTTATGGCGTAGAAATTTGAATTTTATTAAGGTACTTTGTGTTTTCAACCTACACAAATCTTTAGTAAAATGTCTCATAAATATTTGTAATAACGTGATTATTGTTAGTTGTACACTTCAATACTTGTACATTATTATAATAATGTATACAAAGATATAGAACAACAGTTTTTCCAAAATATATTCATAGTACTCATTTCACAGTACGTATGAAATTATAAACAATATTATTATTTTTAGATAACGTAGAAACTTTTAATAAAAATCATTTAGTTAATCTAAAATGTTCAAAGTAAAAATAAATAAAGTTTGAAAGTTATAGCAACTTTAATAAATAAATTAATATATTCACCATTTTTAAACATTTTAACTTTTACATAAAAAATATATTTTACTTCATCCATTTTTCTGTAATAATCAATCGTTATTAGGTATATTTTAGTTAATTTATAATCTCGAAATGTTTCAACCAACAATTTATATTTTATTATACAAGTAGTTAGGTAGTACTTATTCTTTTGAGTGCTCGTTCTGCATAGGTAAGTATTCATATTAATAATTTTAAAATGTTTGTTAGTTATTTTTAAAGATAAAATATGTAAGCTGTAAACCGTAAATTTTGATTTTTCCACATAGCCTCTAAAATAGGATGAATTACAAAAGTATACAAAAGAAGTAAAAGTGACAGCTGCAGGTATATATATATTTTTACTGAACGCGTTTATGACTCAACAAATGTCGCATAGGTCGCAGAGGTATTTTTTCTTAACACAAATTAACTTCGAATAACGTCGGCTTTCTGATTTAAATTTACGACTTAACGCAACACAAAATGGCTAAATAATAAATATTTCCGTCGTCCCTTTGAAATTATCCCTAGAGATCCCTGGCCATGTTTCACCCCTATCCATACAAAAAAAAGCTGTTTATTATTCGATGCGAATGATGGCGAGTTTTCATCTTTACCCTTGGTAAAAACTTTGCACCGTATTCGCTTAAAATTGTGTAACGTTTATGAAATCTTAAAGCTTAAAAAAAAGAACGCGTGTATTACATTCCCCGTATTGGTACACTTCAATACGGCTTTATAGTACCTACACTCGTATCACAGCTATAGTATTATTAAAATTGAGTGCGAACCAACCTTCATCCGTATACTATTAAACGGTGCACAATCGCAATATGTTCTTTACATACTTTTCGTGATTTTTCTGTCGAAGTTTTGTATACTCCGTGGATTTATATATTATTTCTTTTTGCTTTATGCTCGTCTGCCGAAAAAGATTATAATTTCACTTACAATAGTTGGAATTTGGAAAGATATTTCACATACGATATTTTGAAAAGAAGTTAGATGCAGGTTCGAGTATAATATAATATAATAGTATACCTATAGTTTAAAATTGCAACATATCGAAAACTTATAAATATTCCATGCGTGCTCTTGATGCGTATTTAATGAAATTGAAAAACGTCGATGGTGAAGAGCTTATTTGATGCTATAAATTGTATATAATACATTATAAATATAATAGGATTCCAAATTTTGAGACCATGATTGGGTATTTTTGCGATTTTGCATTTGTGAAAATGGTAGAGTACCTTACCTTTACAACTTTTTAAAATACTAATAAAATCAATATATAAATAGGATAAAAATATGAAACAATTCATAACTTCATAACTTTAAATGTATAATGAACAAGTGGCCAATCATGTTTTTAATTTGATTGACAATAAGTTTCGATAAAAGTTAATTTTAATTTAAAACGGTTCACTAACTACCATAATAAAGTGTATTATATATTATGTGTCATACACGCCGCATAAGGCATAACCATATAATATCTACATAGAGATACGCAGATTTTTCTGTTGCTCAAAACTACATATCTCTACATAATAAATATAATAATCATCCAAACACAATAATACTGACTTTTAATATGAATACGAGTAAAAATATTTTTCATCTCCGCGATTATCGCAATATTTCCATTAATTACATGCCGTATAAGTGACATTGAGTTAATAGAAATAAACTCAACAAATCGTATTCGGCACGAAACGACATGTATAATGTCGCGAGCACAATTAGTATGGAGTCTGGGCAGTTTACGGAGCAGCGTTGAATAACGTTTATCCGAATGGATATGAGATGAAAATGATTAATCCGTTTTTCAGAAAGACCGAGCACAGTTGACTTTTTTATCGGCGTCTAATATATATAAATATGTTATCGGCAATATGAATAATCCGGTATTTTGCAAAATTATAGAAAATGTCAAAAATCATTAGGCAATATACATAATACGAGCTTTGTCTAGGTATTATGACATAATATAATATACATTGTATGATGCCAAATGATAGAAAAAAAAAAATTGGGTAGAATGGATAAGATGGAGTTCTGAAGTAGTTAAACGCCAGAAGTCAGTTTACAGTATGCCAGAAAAGGCTACTACAAATTTACCAAGGCCCGATACACATAGAAGTGACATTACGAACAATCGCAAAGGAACAATCCTCTGGAACTGACCAAGGATTTTTAAAATGTGTTAGTTTAACTAAGTGTCAAAATAAAATAGGCATTTACCTTAAAAATAACATTTTGTGTATTTCAAAATGTCATTTTTCTACAACATTATAACTTACTAGCTACTTACAAGTTATTATAACTTGTAAGTAGCTAGTAGTTGTAAAATGCATTAATAATAGTACTAAATAAAATAATATAACACAATAATAATATCAATAATATATAGTGACATGTATAAAATATAATAATAAACCTAAATTAATTATTTTATCTGTATTACGAGTTATAATAATATGTAATTATTATAAGAATCTTAACATAATATAATACATATTTTTTACTTTGCCTAAAAAAAAAAATTGCCATTTTACACAGTCATTTTATAAAATACCTAGGTTATATTATGTAAAATAATATGTTTTATTTACATCGTCTAAAAACAGTCGGCAATATGCATAGGTATTTTGAAATATACCTGAATTATCCATGTTGCCGCTAACATGATATAATATGGGTAAACGTTTGCTCGAGGATTTTAATTTAACGATAATCGCAAAAAAATTTAAAGTTTCGCGGAGTGTATAGGAGTACGCGGAGGGCCCAGGGAAAACGTTCCAGGAACAACGAATCCGGATGGTCTACCACCTAGGGACAAGAGCGACAATCGTGTCGCATTGCGTGTACGGCGAAAAGTGTGAAGAAGAATTTTTTTCAGTTTTTTTTTACTCCCTCCTCCTCTTCAAATTTTTCTACAAATTTGTCCATAACTGTACATCATATAAATGATACGTCGCAACAACAACGACAACAAAAAGAAAGTACAACATGCGGTCCACGTATTACTCACCGTCGAGCGCGATGGTGCACGAACAGAGTATCGTGTACACGGCCAGGAGCATCTCGGTGGCCACCAGCGGCCGGACCATGGTGGCGGAAGCAGCGTCCTCTGGGGCGGCGGCGTATATCCGGCTTCCGGACAAGAATGCGTCTGTCGCTCGGCCACGGCGTGCGCGTATCTGTTGTGTGTGAGTATATATTGTGTACGCCGACGGCGACCGAGTGCGTCGTCGGCGTCGGTGGCGCGGTGACTGTCGTCGTCGTCGGCGGCGGCGGAGGGACGGGACGCCACCGCCGTCGCCAATGCCGACGCGCCGCCGGTTCGGTGCGGTGTCCACGTGGTGCGCCGCGCAGACCGCCACCCTTAAAACTCAGCCGCAACGCCGAGCGTGCGATCGTGCCTGTACGATCGCGGTCCCGATGATCGTGCGGTCCCGGCCCCCGGATTTGCGCTTTCCTCCCCGCGGAGACGTTTGAATTACAAAACATCTTTTTACCCTTTGTGTAAACGCGCTTTTTTTTTCTTTTTTTCAATCATTTTTATTAATATACTCTTTTTTTGTATTTTTTTTTTTTTATATATATTAAAAATACGCTATACCGGTAGTCGTAGATGCCCGCAATCACTGTCGGGTCGCTAAACGAGTAAAGTTTACCATCCTAATAATAGAAAGTTAAATATTTTATATGGGTACTATATACTTAACTGCAGCTTGTATATGACACACGGTGGTTTACCGTGACGGGTTTTTCCGAGTAATCCGAGTTTATTGTAGGATTCGTATATTTCGTTTCGGTAGGCCGGAAAGCCATATATAGTCCATGGCTCCAGGTCATCACTGCTGCTGCCACAGCGCGCGACCGTATATGCCAGTATACGTCGTATTTAATGTTTTGTTATATTGACAAGATTGTCGCGTCCGGTTTTATCGGTTTTATCCAATAATACTACTACAGGTCAAATTTCGTTTCATACGTCTTACGATTTCATTTCCCCAATGAATACGGTTTTGACTATTTTTTCAATAAAAATTATAACTTACAAATATTGTGTTTTACAAATTTGATCTAACCAGGAACAGAAATTAATTATTATTTTATACTCGTCTGCTGATGCGTGAATCAATTTTCAACAAGTACAAATTATCGAGTCTTACATTTTTCGTTTTTCTTTTCCATAAATCTAGTAATTAAGTATATCTGAAAAAGTTATGAATAATTATATAGTAGTATATTCAGTGTTTGGTCTTGCATTATATGATTTAATTTTTTTTTTCTCGATTTGTAGCAAAAATAAAGATGCTGTGTTTTTTTTAATTTTTTTTATGTTTATCCTATATATATATATATATATATATATATATATATATATATATATACAATAATATACTGTAAACTTTTAAACTCCTATAACTCAAAGAATGGACGATTTCCTAATTCCTTACACTTTCGATGCACCCCAAAAATGAGTGATTGTTTTGATTCTTAGGTTTTCAAATTTAATATTTTGTATTTTTAACTTTTGTTAAATACAGTACGTATAGTATATTTTTATGAAACATTTTTCCAAGTATTAAAATAATATTCATGTATACATGAGTATAAAATATTATAATGATAAATTAATAGTGATTTATCTGAAATAAAATCATCAGTTTCATAATAAAGTTGCAGTTTTATAGTAGGAATTTCATATTCTGAACAAAATTAGGAATGTTTTGAATTATCAATGATTTTCTGTGATTAATCTTACGTCATAAAATGATAAAACTGTAAAAGTTATGTCTAATATATATTACCATAAGATCGGGAATTGAGACCCGTTATTTAGAACTTCACGCAGAAGTCATTTTTCGATTTTTTTACAATACATATTAACACAAAATATGCATATAACACAGACTGATCTTCAAAATCATTCTTCAAATGCCTCAATATCTATCATTGCTTTCAACTTTTAAGTGTATGCAAATTATTCGAAGAACATAACAAAACTCAAACACTTCGATTCAATATTTCAGTTTTATTTCCATAAACATATAGTATAGCATTTTAAAATTACACAAAAGCAACTGTTTTTATGAGTTATAAATCACTAATTTTGTATATAATAATACAAAAATAATTGTAATAATTTTAAACTTTCTTTTATGAATTATAATTATATAGCCATATGTGTACAATAAATATCTTAATTTAATAATTCGTATTCGTATACCGTATACCTATAATATACTTTAACTCTTCAATTTACTGCGTACCCACATCATTTATAAATAAATGTATAAAATAAATATACTCAATAAATGTACAGTAAATTATTTAAGTAATCATATGCATTGATTATTTATAATTATTATTAGAAAACTAATACTAATTTAGTCGTCCGAGTATAATAAAACTTTCAGTAAAACAAAAATGGTTAGAGAAATAAAATAGTTATATCATTAATCAACATGAAATAGACATGCGGTTATATAGTCATTAAAGTAAAATATAAAGTTTAATAAGAAATATTTTAAAAATAAACTTTTACCGATAAACAAATATTTATCAATGAGGTCCTTATATTTTACTTACCTATGATAATTTATTCGAGTAGTTGTATGAAAAAAGTCTTTGATACTTAACTTATTCATTAGCAAACAATAATGTCCACCCAATATATAAATTAGGTACCATTAATTCATTACCTACATTATATTAAAATTGTTTATTTCAAGTAACATCGACTCCACTTAAATAATAATGAAATGTACATGGAAACTTGAAACATTAATGATTATTTGTACAGTTCGTAGATATTTATCACCTACAGCCAATGAGGGTAATCGTGGTCTCGACCGTTTGAGTTGCTGTCGGAAAATCTAAGAACAAATAAATTTGTGCGTGTATTAGATATTATATGATATATACCTATACGGCTATACATATTCGTTTCTTTTTGGTTATTCTCGGTGCATGGGTATATAAAAAAACCCCTTTGAAATATAGCGTTGCGTGCACGTCGACAATGTATAAATGTTGTTGCCAAATACATACTTAAAAGTGCATAGCATAATGCTTCCAAAGATAAATTTAACGATTCGTGTTAAGGACAATCATACCACCATGGAATAACTAATATATTAACTATTCCTTTCACGCGACACACCATAGATGCCCTAGAATCTAGATGAAAGCGGTGAAATATCTCTATACAAGGGTACGTCCACCACCCAAAGAGACATGCGAAATACTGTGTGGAGAACTATATACGAGGGAGAGCTGACAAACTAAACAGATCAGACAGCTGCAAACCGTTATGCAGGTGCAGGCAGTTTCAAACAGTTGTATACGTAGACATAATTGAACGACAGCTAAAAGGCTATATTGACAGAGTCGATATAAAAACGACGATCAAGAATTGGATAATACTGCTTTTTACACGATTGTAAATAAAGAATATTATTATTATAAATTGTTAATGTAATTCTTGATCGATTTCGATCCTATGCGAGGCACACAAAAATATTGAGTGTGTAGTTATTCTCAAAAATATATATTATTAAGTTATCAAAAAAGACCTAGGGATATCTAAGTTATCCTCTCATTTCCCACCTGTTTGACCGCCACTGACAGCTAAATATTTATGCACTATTAGATATAGCTAAATTACTGATCGACCATCACCGAGAGGGAAAAAAACAAAATTCAAAATTTCTTAAATTCACCGTTTATTATACGAATATAAATCTGAAATATAAAAAATATTATACCCGTATGAGTTAAAAATAGTATTACATGCATCTTACAGTATAGAATATAGAAAACGTTATATGTGTTTATAAACTCTTATCGTGAGATGTGGAGACGAGAGCCCGAGGGTAACAACTATATTATACTTTTGAAAATTGAGTCTCATAGAATGCAAGTTTTTAAATAATTTTACAACTTAACCAGTATATTTGTGTAATGTTCAATTTTTTGGAGATGACCTGACTACGCGAGTTGTAACATTATTTCACCGCTGTACATTACGCTGCAGAGGGTTATGATCTGTGCGCCTATAACTCTCAACCCGGTGTGTAACCCTATTCCGGCGTGTAATCTTTTATGCGATCGTCGATTATACTTTTCGTTTTACGACGACCCGGGAGTGTATTGGTTTGTACTTGGCAGCGCCAATCGACTATATAATACGACCATATATGGTGTGTGTGTAGTACGAGGGGAGCAACTCATACATATGCCATTTAGTCTACTCGATTCTGATAACATAAATAATAATTTTAATTTAAAATCACTTTTAATTGAAACATAATCATAATTTAATATATATATTAAAATCAAATTAATAATGACGATTTCTTTTCGCTTTATATTTTATTGAAACGTTAATAAAATTATTTTATAAATGGGATGGCATGCCTTATTCTTATTTAATCAATGGACATTCGTAGAATACTATTGTTGTCGCGTTCTCTCGAATTTAGTTCTAATAAAATATAAAAATATTATTTTAATTATAAGAATTAATCTCTGAAATCTGAATACAAGACTGATTCGTAAAACAACCTACATAAATATTTGGAACGGTAATAGTTTTATACTAAAAATTAAGGATTGTACATTTCTGTAGAATATAATATAACTGGAATTTGAAAATGAGTTACCCAATTAATTGTCACGTAATGGAAAATTAAAATTAGCATTTTCAGTATAGCGTAAGAAATATGATGCGACTAAATAGAGACGGATTGATAACTTATACAGTAGACGCCGCTTATAGAACTCACATTGGGACCAACACTAAGTGAGTTATATAACCGAATGAATCTTGTAGGTGAAGTGGGTAAAAAACGTACATTTTTATTAATTATATACATGACATTAAATTAATTTTGCTACTTTTACGATTATATATTAGTATATTAGTATATTATATATGATTATATATTATTAAATAACTTACATATATTTTTAACTTTATTTATTATTTGTATTACAAATTAAATCAGTTGGCTTTTAATATTTTAGTTTTACATTTATACAATAAATATTACTTATGCTTTATAAAAAATTGTGATATTTTAGTTTGTTTTTTATTATTTTCAATCATTGTTGTCGTAATTATGATAGCCATAGTTACGGTAAATTTGAAATTCGATAAAATTTGTTATAAATTCATAGTCGATGACATGATTAGAAACAAACAATAAATAATATCCAATACAAGAGTTTATATTCTACGATTTTTCTGATGAAATTTAAGTTTTTTAACTGAAATGGTGAGTCTTATAATCGATTTTTTTTAATGTATTTGGATACGTCCGGACCAATTCAGGCGATATTGATTCCAATAATCAGGTTGAACTTTATATATCCATGAGTCTTGTAAGCGATGTCTGCTGTATAATATTTACGCTACTTTAATTCTTAAGGGCGTTAGTTTTTTCTTTTTTTTTTAAAAAAAAAAAAGTGATTGATAATAGTAATTTAAGTTTTGTGGTTAGATTAGTAGTAAAGTTTATACATGCACGTTTTAAAGCGAAACAAAAGTATAATTTTATTCCTTTTACAAAGAACCGCTCCATTGAAAACTTCACGTCATCTCTCAAAGACTTATATACACGTTACCGACCATGATGTGTACCATATCTTAGCCCGTGCAAGAAGTACACGTGCATTATTAGGCATTGATTTTATTTTGTCCGACTTTTAATTGTATACACACTACACACTACACAGTGTACCATCATGTAATGACATTATCTAGTGATGCTGAAGTCCACCAAAAACCTGTCAACTGTCGTCGAGTGGGCTATACGTAGAGAGTATCTTATATGTACAACCCCCCGTAGTTTTTGAATAATTATAGATATTTAATCTAGTATTTCTATTTTCTTTATTTTTCAATTGTAATTTTTGATTTTATCACAAATTCTAAGTTTGATAGAATACAGTTAAACTAATAGCAAAACAATCTTTATTTTCCGGTTTAGAGCATTTTTTCCTAAAAATGTTGAAGGTAAAATTAACAATTTTGATACGTTAATTTATTTATATTATTAACTAAAATATCACTATAAAATTATTAAATTCATCAACATTTTTAATCGAAATACCTAATTGTTTTAAAGCTATTTTTCAATGCATTTGGTAATCTAATGATACACACACACAAACACACAACTAAAATCATTTTTGAGAAAAATACTCATAAATAGTTATACATATTTAATTTTAACATCTTATTGTGAATTTTTTACAATAACTTATTTTTAAATAATTAATAAAGTGGTTTAAAGAATAAAAATTATTATAAATAACTATATATGGACATTTATCTGGAAAACGATTTTGTTTGTGTGTGTATATTATGCATAATATTCTGTATATTGGTCATTGGGAGCGAAAATATCGAAAAATACGTGCAGTTGTATCTAGCGCAATGATTCAATGGATAAGTAAATAGAATATTTTTCATAATATTTGCTACAAGAGGTGGAAATTTATTAAATTTATTAAAATACAATTCGATGCATGAATGTGAAAAAACTACGATAATCGTACATTTATTATTACTTTACTGCGTCGTAGTACATACACTCGTTTATCATCAATATTGTTATGAATATTATTATGGTTATGGTTAATGAGTATCTGTATAAACAAAACAAAAAAATGTTATCAAATAAAACGAGTGCATGTAAAATAAATGATTTTTTAAAACTAAATTGTTGTCAAATACTATATAAGTAATTCGATTCATATATGAGTTTGAGTGATTTCATGAATTTTAAAATTATCAACAGTAATTATTAAGTAAGTAGTAATAATATATAAGAATTGTATTTTTACCTTTAGGTGTCAGGTATGTAAAATTTATTAAAACTATTTGCATACGTTTGTCTATGAACTTTGTATAATGTTTCAACAAAGTGAACTTGTGTATTTGTGTCCTACATTATAAAATACTATACACGGAGGGTACCTTGGTTTTTTGTCCGACTCGATAAAATGTGGATTAGTAGTATATTTATAATAGTATATGTGTTCATTAATGATTTATAATATGCAATATGCATTATAAATATATTTTCACAAATAAAATTGAATAATTTCGTTAAATTGAATAAGAAGACAAAAAATTAAAATTTTTTTATTTGTTTTTGTTCACTTAATTCGGTTCTAAAAACAAAATATGATAAATTTCTTTTGATCTAAAAGCCCTACGTGAAACTGGCTTTTATTTTTACAGCGAGTTGTATTATAGTTGTTATTAAAATCACGAATTGTTTTATTTAATATAAAGATCACTAAATCTCAAAGTTAAATAGATTTTATATTACCTACTTAAAATAAAAAAACATATAAAAATTCAAAAAATGACCTACTCAGTGCACCAATACTAGACGAATAGGTTTGTATATATTATTTATATTGGACTATTGGAGCAATCCTTCTGGTCAAAATCGTGTATAAGAACACAAAAAAAAAAATAATAAAACAGACGACAATAGCACTAAAAAATAATTTTTCAAAATTCAGTTTTAAAAGAGTCAAGAATGGTAAAAATGAAAAAATAGCCTATCCCGAACTATTGAAGCTATGAGTATAAAATTTGGACTGTAGTTTTAATTTATTATTTAGATAATCATTATAATAATGATTTACTACTATACTAACTTCAAGTCATTTGCATTTATTTAATCATTATTTATTCATATGGACACTAGGTATAATGAAAGATATATACATAGTATATTATACTATATAGTATTTAGTATGATAAATAGTAAGGCAAATGTAAATAGTTTTTAAACCATTCTATTAAAAAAACAAAAAAAAAGTAAACGTAATAGATGTTGTATTCAGGTTTCTATTAAAAATAATATTGAATGGTTAAAAACAATATTTAAGTTTACGATGCCACGAGTCAAATCGTATTCTTTGGTTTAGAATTGTTGTATACACTATAGTCTTAATTCAAATAATCAAGAGAAAGAACTGCTTTAAAAAATTTCAACAAGTCCAACAAAAACTTAAGAAAAAAAAGAACGAGTGGGCCTCGCTTTGCTGTACAATTGGGGGTGGAGTGTACCTCGTTTATAGGATAGGTCATTATTACAATGGATTTGTTAAATTTGAATGCAATGATAGATATCATTGTATACGAATAACGATTCTGAACGTAGTTAATATGTTTGTCTAAAATGTGTATATAATAATATAGTATTTTATATTTAAATTGAATTATAATGTAATTTCATAAAAATTTAAATTTAAAACAGTCATACAATTTTTCCTCTTAAGTCTGGTAGAATTTTTTTTATATATTTTTGAAGGTAAGCTTATGGACAATCTAGTGTTAAAATTTTGAATCTTAAGTATAAACAGAAAAAATTTTATGAATTTTCAACTACAAAATAACTTGTAAATTATCGCGATTTTAACATATTTTATACAAATTTGAACTTTATGGGCTTATAAAAAAAAATTGAGTGAAACCATCTCTGATATTTTTTAGTTACAATTAGTATTAATTATATTTAATCCTTTAATTTATTTTTAAGAGTTTTTGAACAGCCAAAAAAATTTTATAGATATTTAAAAAAAAAAACTTACAAAAATCGAAAATTTAAATTGTCTATAAATAAGTCAAAATATATCAAAATACTTTGAAAACTTAACCGTGTATAGAGAACAGCAATATAAAGATTTGGTGAAAATTTCAAGTTGTTGCTGTTTTTCGTTTTTGAGTTAGAGCATTTTAAAAAAATGTAGTTTGTAAAAACGTGATTTTGCGTAAATTTTCCCGTTTTTTCGTAATTTTTTTAACGTTTTTTTCGATTTTTGCAAAAAGTATTAAAAGAGTTGTATTTTTGACTCACCCAAGTACCATCTAAATTCACTTTTCTTTCAGAAAAGTTGTTGTATAAGCAAATCGAAGCATTTTTACTGCAAAAAAAGTTGTCGTCAGACACAAAAAAAAAAACACTCATCATAGTAAAATCAATAGATTCCACCATCACTCCGTTCAGAATCTAAAAACGAAATGTAGTTAAAAACATTGAATATAATTAACCCATCTTAAACACTACTTTTGAAGCACTCAGCTTTTTTCGATTGAAAATACCTTCAAAGAATATCAGTACAAAAATATCGGTGAGAAGTAATTCGTGAATATCGCATTAACACGTTCGAGGGAAAAAAATGTTCTAAAAATATTTATTATACTTAGAGCAATGATTAATGGGAGTATAATTATTTGGCCTTGAATGTTCTGTTCACAGTATTATAAATTTTATATATTAGAATACTATACAATACTATATTATATCATTTAATAGTAGTAGGTACTATATTTAGTTGGTTAAAAACTGGTCGGAAAATTAAAATTGGGTACTCGTCCAATATGCTATCTACATAAACAGGTATAATATAAAAGTATACCTACTAACTTACCTATAACTTAACTCTACTAAGGTATAAAGTAATATAATTTGGGGTTTCGATAAAATTAATTGCAAAATGAAAAAGTATATATAATATACAGCATACGGACATAGGTAGATATACTAAACTATAATAAAATCTCGGTAAATAAATTATTTACGGTAGATAGCATATTGAACGAGTACCTAATGTGTAAGATAAACCACGAATATTTCTCATACAATTCATAATGTAGCGTTTAGTTCAAATGGGTGTTCTATTTTGTAAATCGCCAAGTCCAAATGTAGGTACATAGCACAATCTTCGCAAATAAGTACGCCAAAAATTTGAAATTTTTAGGATCGTATATTTACACAACAAACAAAAAGGAAACAGTAATATACCGTGGTTGTTATTATTAATTTGTTACAAAATTTTACATTGATACATCATAATATAGTGTATAATGGATTCCATTGAACAAACTTGTGTAGTACACTAATAAATATTATATAATTATTTATGTGTAGAATTTAAAAAAAGTTAGTTACTTTTCTACATACGACATACCACCAGATGCATAAAGAAACAACAAATTGTAAATAAAACTATTTGTGTTGGTGTTGCAGTATGATTTTTAAATAATAACAAAAAAAATTATATTCTCTAATGAAAAACAATTTTTTTTTAAATTAATTATATTGATAAATATTAGAATATTCAACTCTAAATGCAATTAGGTCCAGAATAGTATTTATATGTTACAGCATAATTTAACGAAACAAAGGTATTATAGAATAAATTTTCATATCCCATTCAATAAAATGATCTGAATGATTCCAATAAATGGGAAATTTTCTTGAGCACACAAGTTTATTCACAAATTATATTATGAATTCACTATCACATCAACACGATGAAGTATCAACAATTATGATTAAAAATAATATAAAACAATGACGAAAACAATATACAAAAAATAACTATTTGTCTATATCATATATAAATTATTAGGAGTATAATGATATTGTTCATATATAATCATAGGCACGTTCGAGATAAACTCGCATACTCCCATACCCCGAACATTCCTCAAGATAAACCAAAGTTAAGTGGAGCTCATCTCTTAAACTTCGAATGAATACAAAACACTAAAGTGAAGCTTAACTTAGCCTTAGGCAAAAACTCAAGTAGATATTGAAACACCAGTCGTTATATACGCGATTGTATACAACTGTATAAAAGAAAAGTTTGCTGAATAATGGTTTCCTGATGTCGTCCGTATAGGTCAATATTAATGTAAAATAATTATGTTATGACTAGATATTTTATTTTCAAATGTTAAATAATATATATGAATAATTTCTATTTATATGTCGTTATATCTTTCGAAAATAATGTTTAAATAAAAAATTCGATCACTTTTTTAAATATTTTCTAACTGCTCTGTACACTATATATATATATATATATAATAAAATAGCGCACATCAAACATGAACTCTATGAATAACAATATTTCGACATAATTGAAACAGAACTCAAAAATCGCAATTCTTTTCCTATTTACAATATATAATCTTTACGCTTTCGAAGGGGGAAAAAATATAACTACCTTCGGCCGGCCAATTTCATTCTCAGACCACTGGGCACTGTGCAATGACCACCGTCTCTGGCACACCAGTGTTACGAGGGTGTGGGGCGGGGAAATTTTCCGGACCGTCGGCGCGCGCTTTCTATATAATATGTTTTACACGTTTTTACCTGCAAACAGTGCAAAACTTTACGCTTGAGTATTTATATTATATAGGTACCTACCTACGTATATTTATGCGTGTGTACACAAAAGTTGTTGGGCCGTTTTGAGCGCACGTCTGTGCATAACACGCTGCGCGTTGTTCTCGTACCTACTCGAGACCTTTTACTTATTGTTTTGGCGCGCGAAAAAATAAAATAACACTCGCGCATAGCTGGTATATGCACTGTAGTTATTATAATAAACTTCGGTCGGGCGTTCGCGTAAATTGCAACGCGTATCGGATGATTTTTTTTCTCATTCAATGCGAAATGTTCGAATTTTCCCCGCCATCGATTTAACTATTATTAGAAACCGATTTCTCTCCTCCAACTGGCGATAAAACTATCATACTATGCATGCGAAGCGTTCGAAAAACGTTGTTTTACCGCGTATACGACCTGAACCGCAGATTACATTACGAAATCCGTGGAACCCGATCAGACCACGATACACGTATTATGTCATCTTATATATATGTACGCGATCGCGTAATTTGCTTACCGACAGGCTACACCCCGCAAAATATGCGTTGCCCAATGTGCGTGGATACGGTGCCTGACGATTTTCCGACGTTACATGATTATATTATACGTTTTGCTTGTACGGTCTTGACCAAAGTTTCCGCAATTTAACCATATAATATAGTTATCGGTCAACGATAAAATATTGATTTACACATAAATTATGAGTCATTATTATAATAATAGATGGCTCACCTAACGATGAAACAGATGTCATTATCCCTTAAACGGGAGTGAATATATGTTTCCCGTTTTTTATTTTTTTTTCGTGATCGTGTTTATTTTACGATGACTGCAGTCTGCAATGTTTATTGTAAATATATATACAGTGTGTTTCACTCAAATGGTAACACGAAATATTTCCATCCAGTGACCTTATATTGAAGTGGGGTTTTTTCTGAGAGCTAGGGAATTTTAAAATACACATTCTGTGATATTTTTCAAATTTTTAATCCTTTTATTGTGCGCATGTGCAATCAAAGTTGAATTTTTTAAATTACAAAGCCTATTTTTAATACCAGATTCAGATTCAAATTTTTTTTTTAAGCAACGATTTATAAATTTTTTTCCTATCTCAAAAATTGACTGACTTACAGCAATTTCAAATTTAAACAAAATAGATTTTTGCTACATTTTTTAATTTTCTGTATTTTATCATTTTAATTAAATTTTTGGTTGGAAATAGCTGCTATGGTAAAAAGAAATTGCTGTAAGTCAGTCAATTTTTGAGATAGGAAGAAAGTTTATAAATCAAAGTTGCTTAAAAAAAATTCTGTATCGGAATCTGGTATTAAAAATAGGTGTTGCCATTTAAAAAAATTCAACTTTGATTGCGCATGCGTACAATAAAAAGATTAAAAATTTGAAAAATATCACAGATTGTGTATTTTAAAATTCCCTAGCTCCCTGAAAAACCCCCATTTCAATCTAAGGTCACTAGACGGAAATATTTCGTGTTACCATTTGAGTGAAACACACTGTATACATCTTGTATGCATCAGATATTCGAACATATTTTTTTTCATCTATTTAACCCCTACAATTGCATTGGAGTCGACACCAACAATTTTTTTCCATATACCTATCTGTATAACAATAACAATTAACTACAGATTTCTTATTATGGACATTATGGTAATGTATTAACTTCGTAATTATTATGAACAGTCCATTGTATACTTTGAATAATATTTAAATATATATAAAGTCAGAAGAAAATAAAAACATTGAATTAATCAACAAATGCAAGTAATAAACAAAAAAAAAATTTAATAGTAAGCGCATTAGAGAAAGATAATACAGAAAAAATGTATTAGTTATAACTTATAAATTATTTTGCGTTAAAAAATCCCCAAACTAGCAAAGATTTATTAAATATTAATATTCAAATGAAAATGGTAAAAAGACGAAAATCTTAAATAGACTAAAACCATATGATATTTTCATGGTTCATACACTTTTGGTATATCTGACCTCGCATTTTTATTTTATTTTTCAATAGTATAGTGAATAAAAATAATAAAAAAATGTTATTCAATCTTAGTGTAAAATACCACTGCGCCGATAGTTTTTCATAAAAAAAGATGTCTTAACAATGCACTACGATTATAATTATTTATATTCATATATATATATATATATATATATATATATATATAAAAAATGTAAGCCCCGATTAGTTAACATTTTATTTTTACTGGGTTTGAAATTTTTTCAATAATTTTTTGATAATAATACGGTTGATTGCTTTTAAATATTGACATTTAATAATAATGTTCACTTTAGATATTCGTTCTTTGCATACGTGCAATGTGCATACGTCACGGGGATTATTACTTCTCAAGATTTTAATGCATGAACTAACTAAAGTGTAAACTGACTCAAAGACATTCTCGCATAACCACAGATCGAACAACTAAAACAAATAATCCCTTGATAAGCCTAATATTTGAATTTTAATATTCATAAAAATTTGGAAATGATGAAATAATAAATGTAAATCATTTATGCAAAGGGTACTGCGAATAGTTCTTGTGACCCGTATTGAAATTAAATAAAATAGTTTTCGTCTAACTACAGTTCCAAACAATTATCCTCAAAATGTCCGCATTATTTGAATACGATAAATGATGATAATAATTGTCAGAACCTACGTCCTACGCATTGGCATTACGTAGGGCGAATAAAAATAATGTAATTGCGTCGTAAATTGTATAATTTGAATACGAACAGATAAAATATAGTTGTAAAACGACGTTAAATATTATAATATTTTATTTGTAATATTATCAAATGATGTTATTAAAGTATATAAATAAATTTTCAATTCAAGAGATTATGTAACGACTTTCAGAATATTCACAAAGTAGGTGCACAATATTTTATAACGGGAAAGATTTTTCTCTTCCAAACATCCAAGCACATTATAAAAGTAAAACCTTTTGTCAATGACAATACCATCAACAATTTTATTTAATTTTATTTTTACGTTTTTTCTACAACTTAAACAACTATTGCGGTGCTTACATAACAATGTTGCGCGAATAATCCCCTACGGGAATTTAGACAAAATAAACGATTTCACAGTAAAAAATAAATAAAAAATAATGACTATTTGACATTTATAGTTTGAGTGTTCATTCAATAGAATAACAACCAATTTATGGTCGAGACATTAATAATGTTCTCAAAAGGACTTGTTTGATATCGAAAACGGAATTCTCCCAAACAAACCTCTTAATATAGATATGTATATAGCAGTTAAATGTAAAAGAAAAAAATGGGAGTAATGTACCCATTATAAAGCAGGGTTCGTTTATAATTGCATATTTAACTGTTTGTGTGGAGTTAAGCGAGTCAAACAACAAAATGAAAATCATGCAAAATTATTCGAGTAAATATATATATATATAACAACCAACTCATATGTATTATATACTCACGATGAATAGGGATGAAATTAAATTAAAATTCTTAGTAAAATACAATTTTCAGGATGACATTTACATACCAAATAATCATGATGAATGCGTGAGTTCCATTTATTGAACTTGACACGTATAACGAATCGCGTCATTTCTTCTTCAGTTTACATACTATATTGCATTACGATAACGCGTCATGTGTAGGTATAATTTATGATTCGCGGTAATATAAGTGCGTAAAGCGACCATCTGCTACTCGTTTATTGGGAAGTTTACACTGCTGAAGTTAATACAATAATTATACCGTAACGCGATGTAAAACTCAACGGAACAGACAGTGACGCACAACAAGTGTCAACAACTTAAAGACAATATTATAAGTTATAGCTGTATACGGTGCAGTAAATCCTAGGTCACCCTTTGAAAGGGCCCCTTTCATAATATATATAATCATCAAGCCAAGGTCACACTTAGTACACAGTTTGAATAAGACATCAATAAACATTTATTATATTATTGTTATCGGTACCTTATACTTGATAATATATTATGTTCGCTCGTCGGCATTCACATTCGGTTAACATCGGTTTCCGTTTTTCGGGACCAAATAGTTGTATAATGGAAAATTAAATAAATTGCCCGGCTCGATAACATGCGTATTACAATAATGATATCCGTATTGTTGTGACTGTACGAGTGATAATAACAGCGTCCAGTACAACTTGTCTGGTCAAAAATATCTATTTGATTATATATGAAGTTATATATTGTTTAATAAAAATTAAAACATTGTTTGTCAGTACTACACAGATGTACACACGCATTGACGTACGTTATCATGTTTTGACAAGGCTATAACTCTGGGTCAATGGGCATTAGGATTTCCGAAATGTGTCACTTTATGTCACTCATATTTTGTCAGTATACATATACACTCGTTATCATGGTTTACGACCATTTTGGATATTTTGTCAGTTTTTGTCTGTACATCATCAAAGCGCATTATTTTTCACGGAGCCGCGGCATATAATACACTATGTATACGCCAACTATAATAATGTATGCCTTGCTAACCAAATAACAATTTTATAATACTGTAAAAAAAAAAACGTTATGCAGTGACGCAGTTACATACTCGTTATCACTCGTATTCTTATGCTGTCAGGGGCGGACTGGCTACTTTTGGCCCGGGCTGCAAAATTAATTAAGGGCCCGTATATTTTTTTCCAAACTTAACTAAGTTAGGAAAGAGTCCAGATACGTAAATATAAAAACATGTTATTTTTTTGGAAGTATGATGCAGACATGAATATAATATAAATACTTATAAAAAAGAAAAAAAAATAGCAACTATTTATTTATGTAGGTAGTTTAGAGTAAATAATTTTTTAAAAAAAAATTGATTTTAACCCACTCAAAGAAGCACTTTTATTTTAATAAATATCCAATTATTTGGGCGACGGCCATTTGTCCTAGATCGAAGTTATCAATACTTTAAACAGTTTAAGCGAAATCAAATTTTTATTTCATAATATAATTTATATTGCAAAATATTAAGGGTGCTAGATGATTATATCCAATATGTATTTCAATTGTTTATTATATTTACAAAATACACATAATATATATGCATTACAATAAAGAAATATTAAATATTTTCCTACTTACCAATTTTATTTGCAAGACTTGAAGAATACAATTATACAAGACGTCTAAGCTCAAAGATACGAAGACGATAAATGACCCATTACTATATTTAGTTAATTTGTGTAATAATATGACAAGTGTTTAAAAATTATTAATATAAAATGTATAATTATAACATATTGTAGATAAAACTCATAAAACCACTATAAAAACCAAAACAAAAAAAAACAAAAATAAACCACAACTTTTATTGATTACAATCATAGCGATTATAGCAGCAGTAGGACTATAATAATATACAAATTTAATGTACAGTTATCTTCATAGTATATTATATTATTATAACCACGGTTCATTGCTATTTTTACTTATATTATGCAGTTATTACTTATTAAGTAGAATTTATTTTTATTACGTAGACACGAGTGATACAATATAACATTTTAAATATAATAATAACAGTATTATTGATTTCTATTATAATTTATCTTTCTATTCTACATTAAAATTAAAACGAGTTAAATTAAAAAGGGCCCGATAGTAGAAATCAGGAGCCCGGATCATAAATACGAATGGGGGCCCGGGGTGCTACTTGGTGTATAGCACCCTGGGCCAGTCTGCCCCTGTATGCTGTGTAAATAATAGTAACGCTAAAGATAACAAATTTATGTATCGATGTGGCTATATAGAGATTATTTATATGGCTCTAACTACGTTATTGCAGCAGCGCATGTATGTAAATTGAGAAATTTCCAAAATTGGATTGATGAGCGAATTGTGTACACGGTGTACATCGAAAGCCAAGAGTGTCGAATACACCAATGAAGTATCACGTGCATTATTACGTACCTACTGTATATATTATATGGCCATAAAGTGTTACGCGCGTAACTCACCGCATGCATTATTTGTCGGATATCTAGTGTTCTAGTGGCCGGTCAAGAGGCAGGACATAATTATTATTATAGTAGTCGTGCTATGTTCAATGATGAATCGGTTTTACAAATAACAATAATTCAATTCTAGTGCATTCAATATGTACCTACCTATATATGTATATTATAGGTGTACCATACGTTGACCAATAACCTACCCGTATATCATATTATAGAAGTGCGAGATTCGAACAGCGGTGTTGTAGTGTCAGGAGTTTTGTGTTGGTCTAAAATAAATTCGAGATTAGACCGAATAATTATTATTATTGCGACGACCGACGAGAAAGTGCCCAAACTATCTGTCTCAAACTTTCAACTACCTAATCTACTAATTACTAATCTCGTCGTATCGGCCCAGCGGACGCTCCTTGTATTGCCATAAATGTCCGGGGGACGTACCTATATTTACCTTATTTGTTTCCAGGAACCGTTGATCGCCTTCGAAGGACTGCAACGTGGACTTACCGTAAACGATTTCGCATTGTCTTCCGTCGCGGTATATACGTCCGTCCATCGACTAATCCACTAGGTAATCGATTTAATTGCGGTTATCGACCGATACGAAAAAGCCATCGGTCTCCTGCCGTAGTACAACTATGCACGACAAGGATATTTCCTGTTGAACGATTTGTCCCCATGTTTCCATCCCTGACCATTGCGTTCCCTGCCACCGTCCATGCTGTCGGTATATTTTGCGTTTCGGTAATATATTTGCAGGCCACTTGTTATATTATACAATAACCGCATATATAGGAACGACGTGCAATTAATTAAGTCATTAGCGAAACAAGAAGATAATGCTGTTCCGCGGTGTTCTTCATTATAATAATAATAATTTTTTTTTTTTTTTTTTATTCGATCTCTTTACTATATTATTATAGTTGTAATTGACAGTTGTTGTTCGATCATTGTAGATAATCATAACTTATACTGTACAACGTAAGTATCCCCTTTATATACGATTTTGTGTTATGTGTTATAGAATGAACAAACTGAGTTACCCGGCGTTGCCCGAGGAAATGATTGTAAATGTTCAACTCATTTTGTGATTAAATCGCTGTGGAAACAATACTTTTTAATGTATTATCACCCAGAATAATGGTTAAAATATTTTAATAATAATTTGTATTGTTTTATGTAAACTAAATATTGATTAATATTAATATTTGTAATTCACGGCTTGAGACTTTTTCACTGATTTAAAACAAACTTGCAAGAAACACAAAGAACTCAATTCTGACTTAGCAATACGACTATTTTTTTGATCTGTCTCTCTCTGGACATCAGTGCGGTTAGCACGTGAGGTAACTCTTCCCACATTTGATTGACTGCGACGACCTATGTCAGGTCGTCTTCTCTTCGGCATAGTAAATTGTAATTAATCAAAGTGAGAAAAGTTCTTGCGTACATAGCGGTAATCGTTACTCATAAAGATAAAAGGATGCACTCTTTGTCGCCGTATTAGTTAACAACTTTCATATTATCAATCTACTATTATCAATAAAACGTGTATCGTTAACATAGACGTTTCATAGACGTTTTTTCATACATTTTGTTGTTGTCGCCAGGTGTGCACTTAAGAGGCTATAACCCCCGAACCACTTATCGCACAGCGTACAAACTTCACAGAAACCATATACATACCAATCTTCATATGCCCTGAAATTTTCATCGAAATCGGTTTGGTGGATCTTGAGTTATAAAATTTATTCAAAATGTACCCTTCTCTTTATATATAAGATAGGTATATAGTTATGATAAAAGTGTTTTTACAACACGTACAATATTGTTGTTTTTTTCACCTACCTCTACGTAATAATTAATAATATAATGGGACATCTGCGGAATTTTCTACTACGATTTGAAAGATAAAAGTTAAAACGTATATATACCATCGGAATACGCAGTTACTCACACAAATAAAATGTATAATATTGTGCATACGAATTTTTCGTCATATTGATTATAATTTTTTTTTTTAATAGCTGCATCAATTAAATGTGTTGCTGTGTTGGAATACCAAATTTGTTCTTGAGAAAACAGTTTTCGGATTCTTGGTGGTCAAAAGTGCTCTTTTTTTGTTCTTAACTAGTAATAAAAGTAGTTTTTTTGTAGTACGCTAATTCAGCAATTCAAATTCAATATTATACAAAAACTGTATTAAAAATTTTATGTGGAAAAAATTATTTTTTGGTCCCCGATAACCGCCAAGCATTAATAATTACGTAATTTTAAACTTGTAACTATAACATGACTGTGCTTCATCACACATTTTCATTATATAAGCGGAGCACCTGCACATGTGCACGAAATGTTCTCGAAATATATAAATTCCATTTGAATAGTTTCAATTATTTTTTTTAAGATTTCGTCTACAGAGCTTTTATGAAATACTGAATACAACGAATATCTTTTTTCGTTATAATTATATTGCATTATACAGTCATTTTTCCACGCAATACTTAAACAAATAATATAATATTTATAGAATTCCTACTAAGCGTAGGTATTATATTGCTGTCTGCCTCGGGTGGTTGCAATTTTATTTATTTAATGGAATGCAGAGAAAAAGTGCAACACAATATATATTATGCAACCACTACCTTTTCAATAACATTATTATTCATAGATACTTTACATTTATATATATATATATATCGTTTTATCGACGCAACTCGCCACAAACTCATTTGACATTACTTTAGAGTCAAGATCCTACGCAATATAATAGAATTATTATAAAATGCATCGTGTATTGCGAGAACCTATCCCAACACTTTCAGTCATTTTTTTATTAATGTAACCACGAGTTATTGGTAAGTTTATCGTTAAGAACTCAGGAATTATATGGCAGTACATAATAATATCGTCTTTACGATTTGTATATAGTTATAAATTTAAATTTCAGAGCAAAGTTGAAATGTTTTTTTGTGATGGAACTTTTTCGGCTAGCATAAATTTGAACCAAACATTTCATCCAACAAAATTTTTGATTGGAAAATCAGTCATACGGAAATCAAGGATTATTCTAATATACAAGTAAAACGAATAGCAAATATTTATCAAATTTTATGTTACATTTATTACATAACTTTTGATTAAAAGAAAAAAAACATATTTTGAGCTATAAATATTGGAAAATATTTTGTTTCCAGTGTTTCCACAGTGAACAATAAACAAATATTTAACTGCTCTACACATTTGAGTTGAAATATTGTAATTTACATGAGAACAATGTAATATACACAATACATACGCATCGTTATTCCACTATTCTTCACTCAGGATCATTGTTTTAAAATGTGTATAATAAATACAATTAATTAACAATATGGGATGTTTGTATATTTTTTAATATATTACAGTGTACTCGTGATTTTTTTTTTGTTTAATTATCATTTCAGGATGGCATAACAAATGATAAGAAACCAAAATAATTCGTATACATATTATGCAGGTAAATGTATAAAAATAATATGGTTTTCCGTGTTATTCACTAATATGATCACAATGAATTATGTACATTTTATACGTGTATAAATAACAGCAAAAGGAAATCCACAACTTCTTAGAAAGCTTATTTATCATAATGACAGTACGACAGTACGTGAGATAATTTGTTGAAAAGGGTGGCGAGTCTTTGGGGAATTAGGATCGACGAGGGGTAATATTCTTGGTTATAATTTTTTTATACAGACTTATTTGCTAATTTAAATTGTTAGAAGGATGACGGTGCCGAAATTAAGGATCATAGTAATTTTAACGGAACAGTAAAATTATTTTTATTATTATTATTATAATTATTATTAATATTCCGCATTAGTTATTCATCATTTTTCTTTTAACAAGAAACTTAAAATTAAAATCATCTGATTGCCAATGAAATTAATGCTATATAATAAAATGGTCTGTGAATAAATATAAATCTATAATATAATATCAAACAAAGTAGCATAAATTATTATTATGTATTTTGTATATTTAATTCATACTTACAATTACATTTGATGTAGGTACTTATAAATATTTTAAATCGTTGTTTAATTTTTCCGTAGAAAATTACAATTTTTAATGAGCCAATTTTTCCGTTCACCGCTGACAATTTATGTAATGAAAAATGTATCAACATATTATAAAATATCTTAACTTAACTTAGGCTGTGTGGGATCGGGTGTAAAAGATTTGCTGATTATTCATTCTTAAGCTACAATTAAAAAACTATACTCGTTGGGTCATTTTTTGTACATAGACCAACTGTTTTTATTTAACGTACAGCCACCGCGACCGTAACGGTATTATCCGAACGTGAAAAAATTTTAAAAAATTTAGTTTTTATCCATAGGAATATGTAAGTTATTGGATTTCGTAAGCGCGAAAAAGCAACTGCATGTTTCAATATGATAAATTATTCGAACAAATATTTATTTATTATGCATGTGTTGAAATTCTCATTAATTTTTTTTTTCGTAATTACGTAATTAAAATACGTTATTAATTATTAATGTTTAAAGTTATAAATTCTGTAAGTTAGGTATCAAATTTTTTTTGAAATAGTTGCGTAAATCGTTGATTATTAAAAATTGCACATTTTGTAGTAGGTGTGTATTGTTAAATGCGTTTGAAATTGTTACGAGCGTAAAATGAATTCTATTTCATCATATACTGTTTAAACGAAATCTGGATTCAAACGAAAAGGTTGATTCGAGACAAAAACAGGTGCCCCGTTTTTCTGAACTGTATTTTTGTTTTAGCGCCGTAATTACATTATGCGATGCGGGGACGGCAAACGACTTGTGGCTGCGATTATGTGCATATATAGCGAACTTTGAAATGTTTCGCGTCTTTGGAGTACTAAACAAATGTACAACCACTAAACACGTGTTTGATTATATTATGTATCGGTATAATGCTGCGCAACGGTAAATAAATAGGCGTTAACCGACGGAAGCGCAAAAGCCAAATCACCACCGCACGCGTAGTTAGTGTTGTGCTGTGTCTGATTGAAGGCGATGGGATTTCGGAAATATTAATGAAACAAACGAACGTATATAATATAAATTTAGGGCTAGGATTTTAATGACCCAAAAAACTTAGAAAAATGACATTAAAATAACCTAAAAATGACCTAAAAAATGACCTTAAAATAACCTAAAAATTACCTTAAAAAATGCCCAAAAGATAAAAAATGATTTTAAAATGTTATAAAAATGCATTATGATTATTAATTATTATTATTTATTAATTAATATTTCGGTACAAAATTATTTAAATTATAATATTATAAAAAAATAGCAAAAAAAAAATATTAATTTAGGATTTTCTTGATACGAATAATAAAGTTTGAAGTTTAGACTTATCATGCAATGGCCAACTTGAAATTTTCTGAAAAAAACAACAAAAAATACTATAAAATAAAAAATATATACTTATATTTTTTTTATTCTGAAAATTACGTTTAAAATGTATTGTTACATTGGACAATCAGTAGCTCCTTCAAGTTTTCAAATACAAATGACCACCGATATTCTGCTAGCAATGTTTTGTAGGAAGAAAAACTTCTTTCCACATCCACAGAAGTAATCGGAGCAAATTTCATGTACGTGATATCGTCTATATTGAACTCATCAAGGAATGAGCCGTGTCTGATTCAGTTCCATCAATTATTTTTGATATTTTACTTAACGTTTCAAATCCAGTGTTTTTCTCCAACACCATTTTTAATTTGTTTTGTATAGCTATGCCAGTTTCATTTTTAAATTGTTGAATTTTCTGTCATAAATCAACCACTATTTTTATAGAGTCTTTTAGTGGCAAATCCAGAATTTCTAAACGGTTGATAGACTCGGGTAATGAGTTAATTTAACGATTAAGTTAACTCGCGGTATCGAAGATTATTCTGTATACTATCTCTATAATTGAAATATTGAATATGATATTATTTCTGTTACAAATTCAAAACTTTTATCGAGAACATCTAGTGTAAATAAAAATGTATAAAAATATTACCTAGATTTCAAGAAAGTATAAAAAATGCCCGTAAAATTGAAAAAATGACCTAAAAATGCTACAAATGACCCTAAATCCATAAAAGTACAAAAAATGCAAAATAAAAACTATATATTTGGACTTGTATATGACCAAATCACATTTTGTGCTCGAAAAGCTATGTCCTGTAAATCCTAAAAAAAAAAATGCAAAATCCTATACTATCTTAGCCCTAGATATAATGAACGTGTTAAAAATGTTTACTACCGTATTTGCGCCCCGGACTCTGCGGTGTTTATGTAGCGTACCCGTTAGTGGACTCGTTTTATGCGACCGAATGTTTATATATGTATATTATATAGAATGCACACATTCGGCTACCCTCTTATTATATTTGGGGTCACAGTCTTAATTGAACTTTCCCTCGAACGAGCGAGCGCGCGCGCTCCATAAGACCAGGAAGATACACTAGATATACGTGCGTGTATATGTATATATATAATATCTACCCTATTGTCAGCACGCGCCCGATCTGTATATACGAGATTTTTAGATTTATATCGAGTTGTTATTATTATTTTTTTTTTTTCTCGTATTTTGTTCCCCACTGGGCCCAGCATATGGCCACATCCTACGAGTTAATTTTGTTTCGCAATCAAAAGCGGCGCGATGTTATAAATCGTATATAAATATATTTATACAGTATTATACGTATATATAATATGAGATCTTGACTGCACGCGGAAGGATTCCTCATATATATATATATATATATATATATATATATATATATATGTATATATATATAATATATACTGTTATATACAGATATACAAATGTGTGTAATATATTATACATCGTAACTACGAGGACGACGACGACGACTACGACGACTACGCGCTGCACGTCGAAATGCATTCACAAAAGGGTCACCACCGAGCGCAATGTCTTCTTTTCAACATGCTTCGCGATAAAACCCCAAAGATACGACCCCCTTCGAAAAGATTATAATTCATATATATATATATATATAATAAAAAAAAAACCCCGTATAATAAGGTCTCGATATATGTGTAAAGTATTTTATTTTATTTTTATTTTTATTTTTTTATAACTCGTGGAGGGCGCGCGCGACGTATATACAAAATAATGTATACGACCGAATATAATGGCGTGCAATCAGTCTGAAACCTCAAAAAGCTGACAACGGTATTAATACCTAACACGCGCACGCATACTCGCTCGTATCATCGTACACTTTACCCACCCGTTCGCATATTTCTCAAACACGCGCGTATACGTAGTGTATATGGTTCGCGTTTGAAGAACTTTATACATGAATTGGAAATTATCGCACGCGTACATATTATAATATTATACTCGCGTTCGATCCGTATAACGGCCCACCGCCACCGCCTTTCGCGTACGCCCCCGCATTTTTTCCTCTCAACACAATCCGACGTTTGGTTGTGTGTATTTGTTTGGGATTTTTTTTTTCTATCATACATAAGAGCCAATAATTACGCAGCCGTTGTACGTAATATTATAATATGTACCTACATCAGACAAAATATGAATCGCATGCGCGGTTAATTGTACACTCGATTCAAACGGGGATTATGTGGTGTATTATACGTATAAATTATACGCGCGCAAACAAGTGTCGTCGCGTTAGTCAATCGATTTTCCCGCTAAATATCCTCGGTCACCACGGCGGCGTAGCTATACGTATTAGGTGTTTTTATCTCTGTATTTTTTTTTCTATTCGGGATCATATTCCATGGGAATTTTTGATTAATTTTCCAGACGTATTTATTTCGTTCTTTGTTTTACTTTACACACACACGTAGTATAATGATATAATACAAATCCTATTTCCTTTCACATCTGGTGACACTCGTACGCACTTTATTGTGTGTGTATGTGTGTGTGTGAGTGTGTGTGTTTCTTTTAAACAAATTCCTTTTAATAACGCAACCCTTTTGCAGTCGCGCACTGCGATTATTATACATGTTTCCTCGTTCGATGGTGACGTAAACCATCACGTGGTGCGTATTCCCTTGGTGGCCGTTACCTCCATCTAGAACCGACAACACAAAAGATTTCGTTCATTGTGCATGGGACCTTTTTTCAGGTCCCATTCGGGTCGGTCTTCGTTCAAATCGACAATCGTTTATCAGCATTTTTACCCCAACACGTCGAGTTTATAGTTTCGTCTTGTACACTCGGACCACGGGTCGTATGTATATAAAATATATGTTATCTGATGTGTACGATTTTGATTCAATTCATATACCTCAAACTTCTTTTTCTATATGATGCAATAAATTTAATCACTTCGTGCCGAACTTCTTACCAGAACTAAAAATAAATATCACGCTCACTATTTTTAAACGATAAAAGTTTTCGTGGTTTTTTTTTTCTGTTTACCGACATTGATGATTGTGAAGATTGGAGGATTGGACACATTATACGTATTACGGCTCACTGAAGTATTATGATTAAATGCATAAGCTGCACACTTCAATTTTCCCGGTTAATTAATGTGTTTTTGAAAACATTTTATTTCAATCATTATACGAATTTCCGTCAGAATAATCGTAAAGTCTTCAATAGTTTTAAATGGTTACATAAATTATTTGCCAATATCTGAAGCAAAGTAATTTTCTGAAAATCAAATCAAATCATTTACAAGTGCAGCTTAAAATACAGACTATTTAAGTGGAATCACCAACGGCAGGGACATCAGTATTTTTATATGGTGGATAAGTTGCGAAATATTAATGCAAATAAAATTATTGCAATACTTATATTATTACTATAGTACTGATTATTACGATAATTACTACAATAATTTTAATTCAGAAATAATTATTAGCTATTTGTTTTTTTAAGTCAATATTTTTAGAAAAATATTGTGCCTCGAAGTATAAAATTAAAAACAAATATCGCGTTTAAGGATATAATTTGTTGACTTCAATTTTTTTTTCCTCACTATGAGATAAGAGTATATTTATTATACAATCTATGTTACATACACAATAAATACCTAAATGTAATACTATCATTAAACAGATGATTACAAGAAAATAACTGAGGAAGGAGATAATCCAATGGTGTAACCCTCTAATGATGACTTATTTTAATATATATTAAATTTGAAGCTACTCAAAAAGATTAACAGTACAGAATATTTCATTATCATTGATTTAGTCGGCTGTTTTTATACATATATGTATATATTGTATATGTGTATGTTTATTTTTATCGTTTTATATAAATTCACGGCATCATGTCAGATTTGGTCGATGTTATATAATATTAAGACATTTATTAATTTAGTATAAATATATAGGAATGATTTTTATTTCAATTTTTTATAGTTTATGATGCTTTTGTGAATTTTTAACTTGAACCACAGATTCGAATAATTTAATTTCAATTCATTATTAAATTCGTAAGGTAAAAAATGTGTAGACCATGCATGTGTAAGAATATTAAACAATTTCACCGAAAATATAATGGTTACATTGAATGATATAGAGGTTTTAATTTTTTAAAAAAAATGTAACTTAGACCTAGGAAATACAATTCAATCCGAAATATTACACAGTATAAATAACATGATAACATGAATATCTGTTCGCTTATTTTAAACTTTTAAAATTCTTAGAATCAAGTTGACTCAACTAAAAATATTTGAAAATTGAAATGCATTGGGACAAAATTATTTTAACAATGTGTGTAGTTTATTCATAAATATTTATGTTTGAAAGTTAATATAAACTATTATAACAAAATGCATTGTATACTTACAATATCTAAAGAATTTTAATGAAAGCCATACCAATAATTACTATTATATTTTCTCGTTCGCCAACAACAATAAAATTACGCTTCGTAAGACCGAAACAATAGGATTTAATTTGATATTAAAAATCTTCATTTATTGTTCAATCTGATAATAAGGGAACATTTTCTATCGTTTAGTTTGTTTTTTAATAATTAAGTCTTAAGACTCAAGATGTACCAAAATGTAATTACTTATACATAACAAACGTTATTAATGAAAATAATATATATACAAATATATATAAGTGGGGTTTTTAGTAATAAATCAAATATAACACTTTCGTTTTCAAATATTTAAGAAACTTTTATTATTTTTTGCCGTTAATATCTGTATAAAAACTTAATTTCCTAGTTAGTTCTGAGTGGAGTATAACTATTCAATTTGCAACTTATTCAGACAATACTATATACATTTCCTTAATTAATGAATCATAATAATATTATTCACGAATTTAATTAGGAATGCGATTCAAAAACATAGGTATTGTTTGTAAAATAAATAGAGATGTACAAGACATATTATAGAGTTTATAATTTATATATTTATATACATAATAAACTATTCTCTATTTCTTGATTTCTTTGGTAATAAAAAAGTTATCCTCAAAAATAAACCCATATAGTTTTGTTAAAATTTTTTTTATGAAACTGATGTTCTACTCATGTTATCTCCAATGTAGAATACGATTTTAGTTTTAAAAAATATATTTTCTATTATATAATGCTCTTATACGAATGATTTTTTTACGTTTACGTAACAAAGGTCTTTTGGTATAATTCAATTTGCAATATTTTCATAAATCCAACAGGCACAAAAACCCGAACTGCGAACGGAGATAATAATATTATTTACATTAAATCCATTTAGGTACGGCAATAAGTTTCTTAGACATTTCAAAGTACACGCTGCAGGACATCTTCTCTTCCCACCCCCGCAAGACTTGTGCGAATCGAGGAAATTGAACAAATGGACCACACTGACTTTGCTCGACAAACGTTCGTGCATCACTTTCATCCCAAAGTTAACCAACATTCATTACCCACGAAGTCTGAATTATGAATTAACGTCACACCTGGGGGGTCTACTGTCGTCAGATCCATTTAGTTGGTAATATTATTATTACCTCGCGCGATAGAAAACTTTGAACATCGTGGTATCCTTTGAATGTGTCAATCTACGTGGCTATTAAACACATAGACGTTTGCGAGAAAATTGTTAACACCGCTTTTGGTGATATAAAATTAAATTAAAGTAAAGTACGGGCGGTCAGACCACGCATAGGCATATTGGACGATGTTGCAGGTCATTCACCGCGATATTGAATTATCGTTGCACTCTGAAAATGGCTTCGGGTAGAAATCAGTCAGCTATAAAAAGAATGTTCGTACCTAAGTCTTTTTTCAATTTTAATACGGGTGCTCGTAGATCTAAAACGAAACCCGTTCCGACTAATAACTCAGTACGGTAGAAATTTGCAATAATATTCATACTATTCTATCGGGTTTTTTTAAACTTATATTACTATTATAAGAACGATAACATGGTTACTTTCAACTTTCAAGTATACACGCATATCTGATTCATATCTGTTTCATGACACTTAAGGTACATGTAAAACATTATAATAATATATTATGTTACATTTTTATTAAAAAAAACTGAACTCATAAAATGCATTTATCATAAATGTATATAGATATCAACTATTAATGCGAAGTTGGAAACGGACAAAGGGTAATTTTCTATCTTCATATCTATAACGCGTGCCACATAGGGATTAAGACGTTTTTTATTACCAACAAACAAATCGATTTATTGATAAGATTTTTAAAACGGATTTAAATTTGTAATTAAGTCTACTCAAATATATCCATATAAATTCTGGTAAAATTAATTTATATTTAAAACTAATATGGTCTTTTTTGAACTTATGGGATCAAGATGAAAATAACGAAGAAGTCGATATCGTCTAAATACTCTAAATTCTTATATGTTGCGCAAATGCCAAATGATAAGAGACAAAATTACCACTTCCGTTATTTTATTATCTTATCGACATTAACAGTTAACAGTAGTCAAAATTATTTGTAGAGTTTTTCTTTATAATTTATATTCTATTAAAATTGAATTTTGATTATCACATAAATGATTGTTTCTATTATTGCTTTTAAAAATGTATTAGTATCTATGTATTTTATTTTTCCATTTGATTTGAACAATATTTATTTTTACATATTTCTAAACTATGTCAGTGTTTTAAATTAGAATTTATACCAATTCAAATTAGATCTTTTAATATTGTATTCATATTTAAGTTTTATCTTTCTTCTCATAACGTTTCGAAATTGAAACAAATGTATAACTAATGTATGTCCATCTTCAAATAAAAATTACGAGCTCTATACTTAAACCATATTTTTTGGTTGGTAATAATATTGTTCTTTTTGCAGCTTAACTAACACCAATGCATTATAGTATGTGGACATGCACAAAACATTACAATATTATGTTATTTAAACAATAAACCCACAACGAGATCGGTGGATACACTTATTATTCTGGTCAGCTGGATGCGGAAGATGAACTGCACACGTTTTTGGCGTTCTAAATGCATTTTGAACTTGCACTTTTCAGCAGTATTACTAGGGGATGATATCCATGCTGCATTCCGTAGACGTCCTCCGCTATGCATGCTATACGTGTATATACGATGCTTTGTCGCATTCTCGCTCCCTGGTCGCCAAAACATTTCCCCAACTTGGGACAAATCAAGTTATCGAGTAGGCGGAAATTTAAGAATTGCCTCTTTCCACCACCATACGTATACACCCAAAACGTATGGTCCTATAGTATCCAATTATCTTTCACTCCCCGTGAATCAGTGCGGATTAGGAGGACAGTTATCGGAGGAAATTGGAATCAACGAGGAAATTATACGAAATATCATTACTCGTAATGAATATTTCGGTGGCTGCCAATGCTACGCACTATTCGTATAGCAAGTTACAGCCGGCTGTACATATTATATTTTATTTGTAGTTTTCCTGCTGCGCGGGCGTTCGGACAACATTTTCAACGGTAATGAAATAAACGTCATATACGTATAATAATTATTGTAATCCGTTTAATTAAACACATGCAATATACGGCGGATTACTGTATTATAACAAGTATATATTATAATGCACAGGGACAGGAAATATCTTCTCATTTTATTTACACGCTTACATTATTGTATTTGTATAACGTCCACCGTATTCTATTGTATACTTTTGTTTTTTCTTATATTCGGTTCTTTAGGTTACGGTCAGACTCTCAGACTAGACCCGGCATCGGCCGAATACGGTCGAATACAGACGAAAAAAATAAAAGTATGAAATTCAAATTGTACTGGTCACATTGCATCCGATAAATTCGATCGTTCACGACCGGATGAAAACAAAATATCTTGTTATTTCCGGTCGAATGGACCGAATAATTTAAATTTATATACCAACTATTTATTTATTTATTATACTTAATATACTTATATTTAATACTATACTATACTATTTATACCGACGTACCTATATTATTATTCCAGAAATAAAAACAAAAACAAAGAAATGAAAATAACGTTTGTAGAATTCAATTTAGTTTTCATAACATTATGATACACCATACACCAGAAGTTTATTTGTCACTTTCATTTTGTCATTCGCCTTGATAACAAAATATTTATAACATAGTTGACTGTGAACAATTAATACATTTATTAGTATTAGATTCTGAACGGAGTGATGGATTCTATTGGTTTTACAATGATGTGTGTTTTTTTTTATTATATTTTTTTTTTTTTTTTTGTGTCTGATGACACCATTTTTGGTAGTAAAAATGCTTCGATTTTCTTAAACAGCAATACTTTTCTGAAAGTAAAGTGAATGTAGATGGTACTTAGGTGTGTCAAAAATGCAAATTTTTCAATACTTTTTTAAAAAATCAAAAAAAAAACGATAAAAAAATTACAAAAAAACGGGAAATTTTACGCAAATTCACGTTTTAACAAAATACAATTTTTTAAAATGCTCTAACTCAAAAACGAAAAACCGCAACAACTTGAAATTTTCACCAAATCTTTATATGGGCGTTTTCTATACATGGTTAAGTTTTTAAAGTATTTTGACATATTTATAGACAATTTAAATTATCGATTTTTGTAAAAAATTTTTTTTTAAACATCTATAAAATTGAATTCGCTGACCGAAAACTCTTGAAAATTTAATACAAGGTATTAAATTAGGTATATATTAAGTTGAACTAATTGTAACTAAAAAATATCGGAGATCGTCTCATTCCAATTTTTTTATTAGCCCATAAAGCTCAAATTTGTATAAAATATGTCAAAATCACGATAATTTGCAAATTATTTTATAGATAAAAATTTATAAAATTTATTCTGTTCATACATAAGGTTCAAAATTTTAACACTAGGTTATCCATAAGCTACTCTTTAAAAATCTTTAAAAAAATTTCTACCGGACCAAAAGAAAAAAATTTTATGACCTTTGAAGTTTAAATTTTTACGAAATTGCATAAAATAGCGATTTATCGTCAAATGGTTTTAAATATTCGTTATAATTCAAAAAGTATAAGTCGCAGAAACTTGAAATTTTTATCAGTTGTTAAGATAGGTATTTCCTCTGTGTCATATTTTTTTCAAAATATTATATTGATTTTTAAGCCATTTAAAAAATATAGGCATTTAAAAAATTCGATTTTTTTACATATTTTTTTTATAATCGGTGATAAAAAAAATTGACTAATACAAAATACTTGAAAATTTAATAGAAGATTCCACAGAAGTAGTTTTTATTGTCATATAAAAATCATCAAAATCCATATGCACAATTTTTTTTTATAAGCGTTTAAACAGCGAATATTGATATAAAATTACATGTCAAATATAATACGTATAATGTATAATATTCTAGACTGACAAATGATATCGGTTTTTGAAATTTGCTCTAACTCAAAAACGAAAAACCGCAACAACTTGAAATTTTCACCAAATCTTTATATTGACATTCTCTATACATACTTAAGTTTTCAAAGTATTTTAACATATTTTAACTTATATATAGACAATTTAAATTTTCGATTTATGTAGTTTTTTTTAAAAAATATCTATAAAATTTATTTGGCTGTCCGAAAACTCTTGAAAATGTATTAAAGAATTAATTATAAGTTATACTAATTGTAACTAAAAATATCGAAGATCGCTTCACTCAATTTTTTTTTATAAGCCCATAAAGTTCAAATTTGTATAAAATTTGTTAAAATCACGATAATTTGCAAGTTATTTTGTAGATAAAAATTCATAAAATTGATTCTGTCTATAACTAAGGTTCAAAATTTTAGCACTAGGTTGTCCATAAGCTAATCTTTAAAAATATATAAAAAAATTTCTACCGGGCTTAAAAGAAAAAAATTTGTGACTGTTTGAAATTTAAAATTTTACGAAATTGCATTATAATTAAATTTAAATATAAAATACTATATTATTATATACACATTTTAGACAAACATATTAACTCCGTTCAGAAACGTTATTCGTAAAAATTATTATTTTTTATTTATTTATTATTTTTATTTATTTTATTTATTTATTTTCATTATTCATAAAAAAAATTTCTACCGCTTTGTTATCGTTTTGTCTTCCATATGCTCCAACATCTATAGCAATAAATTTATATCTAGCATCACATATTTTATGTAAATGGACGGAAAAATAGTTTTTATATTTAAAAAATATACAACCACTATTCTTTGAACATTTGATTCGAATATGCTTGCCATCTATACAGCCCACACAATTGAGGAAGTTCCACAGAGTCTCAAAGTCTTGTGCAATTTTGTAAAACATATCTGTTGTTGGGAATGGCATATGAATATTTGCAAATAGTTTTGAAATAATATTGCAAATATCGTAAATAATTTCTTCAATTGTATTATGAGCCATACGAAAATAAAATGCTAATGATCTATATGACATTCCGGTTGAAAGAAACCTACAAATTGAAAAGGACGTTTTAAATAACAATTTTTTTTAATAATTTACTAAAATAGTTAAATATAACTTAAGACCCATTTATGCATAATATTTAGTTATATAAATAAGTATAAATAATTGTCACGAATAATATAATTATTTTGTATATTTTCCTTAAAAAATTATAGTTAATCTTTTAATACACTTTCAGTCATTATTATTATTGTTATTATTAAATTCTGAACGGAGTGATGGAATCTATTACATTTTTACAATGATGTGTGTTTTTTTCTTTCTACTTTATATTTAATTTTTTATTTTTTGTGTTTGTTATCACGTTTTGGGGCAGTAAAAATGCTTTGATTTTCTTAAACAGCCATTTTTCTGAAAAGAAAATAATGTAGATCGTACTTGGATAAAAATCTAACTTTTTCAATACTTTTTAAATGCATCGAAAAAAACGATAAAAACATTACGAAAAAACAGAATATTTTACGCAAAACCACGTTTGACAAACTTTTTTTTTTTTTAAATGCTCTAACTCATAAACGAAAAACCGCAAACACTTGAAATTTTAACTAAGCTTTTAAATAAGCGTTTTATATACATGGCAACGTTTTCGAAGTATTTTGACTTATTTTGACTAATTTATAGAAAATTTTCGATTTTTCTAGGTTTTTTTTTTGAAATACCGATAAAAAAAATTAAGCAGTCCGAAAATTTTTGAAATTGAATACAAGGTTTATTGTAAGTTATACTTATCACAACTTGAAATCGTTTATCTTAAATTGTTTTTATAAGCCCATAAAGTTCAAATTTGTATAAAATATATTGAAATCTCGATGATTTGCAGGTTATTTTGTAGTTAAAAATTCATAAAATTTTTCCTATTTATACTTAAGGTTTAAAATTTTAACACTGGGTTATCCGTAAGTTACTTTTCAAATAATTAAAAAAAATTTCTACCGGAATATACGAAAAAAATGTTATGACCGTTTGAAATTTAAATTTTTACGAAATTGCATACTATTGCATTATATTTCAATTTAAATATAACATACTATATTATAATATACCTATTCTAGACTAACATATCATCTCCGTTCAGAATCGTTATTCGTATACAATGATACCTATCAATTATCATTACATTCAAATTTAACAAATCCATTGTAATGATCTATCCTATGAACGAGGTGCACTCTACCGCCAACTGTACAGTAGAACAAGGCCCATCCGGTTCTTTTTTTTGCATTACCGTATTTTTAGGTGTAACTTTAAAAGCTAAATGGCAACATTTAAGGGATACTTTTCGAAAAGAGTGTAACAAACAAAAGCGTAATACTGGCGATGGGACACCTGACGTTATATCATCTCAATGAAAATTGTTTAAAAATATGACTATTTTAAAAGGCACTATAATGCTCCGACAAATAATTTGTAATATTCAAAAAAAAAAAAAAAATGAAGAAAGAATAAAGCCATCATCATCTGAAAGCTTTTTGTCGAATGAAGAAGAACAACTTGAAATTCATCATAGTTCCAAAGAATCAGTTCGTCCCGATATATCTTCTGTATATTTAAATTCTCAAACTCCATTGAAGAGAATCCAATAGCAGACCATTATAGAAATTGAAAAAAAAAAAACTTAAACCTTTTGATACTATTAAAGATAACACTAAATGATATGACAATTATAATGATGATTAAAATTATCATTTCTTAAGAAGTCTATTAACTCATATAAACGATATACCGAAACAGAGAAAATTATCTGTTAGAATGAAATTGCAACAAGTATTAATTGAACAAATAGAATGCCGTGATACTTTTGAAATCTCTAGTAAGTCTTCTACATCTACTTCAAATTCATTCAATCTTCATTTTCAAAGTCAACCAGCCACACCAACAAACGTCAATGAAAACTACAACCTACAGTATCTTTCATGTGCGCAATATAGAACGGACACAACGTCAGCCACGGATTTTATTTTTAGTGACTTGTAATTAGTTGAATAATAAAAATTAAGTTAAATGCCCAATTTTATGAAAAAGATTTTATAAAATACAAAAATTAATACCGGAGTTTTTAGTTTTGATTTATTTTTCAAAATAAAAAAAAATACCATACATTTTAATATTTTTAAAAAGAATCTAAATTATTTATTGTATTTGATGTTATAAAAGATTATTTAGTCTGTAGTACTTACCTAAATGTAATAGTTAAATTTTCCGCAGGTGTAATGCATTTTCTAAAATTCGATTGTTTTCCAAAAATGGTTTGATTTTATGTAAAATATAATAAAATGTATCAGGGGACATTCGCATGTACTCAAAAAATGTAATTTAACGTGATTAATTGTTTTTCTCCCGGTGCGGCAGACTGATAATACGTTTTTTTAATTTTTTAATTTTATTATTTATAGCTTTCTAGTAAAAACTTATTAGCTCAACAATAAGTATTTATAGTATAGTGTACAAGGTAAATTACAATACTATATAACATCCTTTTCCTATCGTTGATTGTTCATGAAGACGTTACTCATTACCACTAATAATATTGACATTTGACAATAATAACAATAATCATTAACGAGTGAACTGCGGCGATAACGGGCCAAAATTTTATCATTCTATTATAAATTCACAAATAATGACGTTCTGGGTTTGATTATTAATTGTTCGTTTAATATAAACATACCAATATCACATTGTATAATAAAAAATGTAAGGTGAACATAACACTTTTTTTCTCAAGCTTGGAGTTCGTGGTTCGCATTACTTTACTTTTGAATTGTTGTCATAATGTAATAATAATATATGCACAGGTACAAAATAAAACACAACGCACGTACGCGACGTCAAATGACATAACGTATTATTGCACTGGTAATTTATACGCACCGGTGTATTTTTACAATCATTTCGATTTAGTACGGGGAAAATAATAAAATATCTTTTCCATTTCCACACGGATATGTATCGGATTCGCGAGATTTGAGGGACCTTATACGTTGCAGCCTTGCTGGTGATCGGTGACCAAATTATAATTTCATTTAAGGATATAGATTTTCGTGTTTTTCGAGTCTCGTATTACACAACTTCCACTCTGTAAAATGTAATTATACGATATTATGTTTAGTAAATTATTTTTTTACCGACGGATGAAAAATGTAAATAATATGCTCGAAAAAAATATTACATTATGCACGTATAATTTTATTAATTATTTGATATTCTGAACGTTAGATATTCATTTCAATAAATTAAAAATATTGATAATCAAACGATTAATCTTAAATGTTAAAATGACTTATTTTATCAAAGAAATATATTTTTTAAACCAACGGTTTCTAATTTGAATAGGTAATAAAAAAATAAAAATCAACAGTTGATCATTACGGATTATAAGCTAAAAATCTTAATTAAAATATTGTAAATAATCAATTCGTGTAACCTGAGGACACGATTCATTTGTAGCTATTGTCAACATTTTAATACAAATTTCACTTGTTTGTAAAAAAAAAAAGAACTTAATTTTGTCTGATTTGCTAGATTATGAATAATTATTATTTAGTAGATAATATACTCGTAGAAAAATAAACCAACTGACTTAAATATTCATGAATATTTTCATCAATTTCAAAGGTTTTTCTGTCAAATTTTTTTAGAAAAATTACTTATTTTATAGCACCAAAGTTACATAAAAAAATATGTCAATATTATCAAGTGTATTAAAATAATATAGTTCTACATGAAAAAGTATTAACATAAAAACATCAATGTGGTTACATACATATTTCCTGTTTTGCTCGAAATCTTTATTATCGGCTTATCCTGGTTTAAATTGAAAATATTGCTTCATATTATATGTGGAATCTTCATTTTATTTTTTTATTTTTTTTTTTAACTAATGTCTGGGGGTTCAAAAAATATAATTATATAATACAACAATAATAACATAAAATATAGATAATAATATACACTGCACTGGAACAATGTTAGATCTCATCCAAATGTAAGATTGAGGGGAGGTGTTTTCGTGTAATCACTGCATTTGAACGATGATTTTGACGAGACCACTTTACTTGAAACAATTTCATCTCGTCTGATCACTAATATATCGCCATCTGCTGTTCACATTGTTTGTTTCGTGTGCAGACGACGAATAATCTGGAATAAAAATGTGTAACTATTTGAGGATATTATAATTATTTAAAATGTTAATTCTAATTTTAATTTGTATTCGATTGGTGAATTAAAATGAAATAATTATTCAAACAATGCGAGTGCTTGAGGATGACGGAACAGGGCCCCGGCGGTAATAATTTAATTATTATCATTAAATAAGGGCTGTCTTTTACAACCCACTCGTCTGCCGACAACATCAGTTCAACGCACTGCGCACGCGCGTGTGTGTGTGCAGACGTGCGTTTATGTATACATGAACAATATTCTACTCGACACTGGTTGTCACGTAGACAATGTATAGGAAAATTCCTAGGAATATTTCCAATCCCGATTGTTTCGCCATAGGTAAACAAGACAGGCTCTAGCCGGAACGACGTTCAAGAGGTGATAAATTAGTTCACATTATGCGGCACGAGATTACTAGCGACCAATATTAAATTAATGACGTCAGTTTGATGGATGGTCTGCAAACGTCGTGGACAGCAGTTGGAAAGATCTGTGCGTGGTACGCGTACGTGTATGTATATACATATATATAAAATACATAAACGGCTTTCCATTGTAGTGATATTGGATGCATTGTGTGCCGGGGCCGAGGGCTGTTTCGGTCGGGCGGAGAGGTCATCCGGATACGAATTGTCGGCGTCGGTGTCGGTGGGGGAGCTGCAGGTCGTGTGAGACGGAGTGAATGGGATATATAGACGAGCGCGTCGTGTAAGGACATCGTCGCAGCTGCGGCGGCGGCGGCTTCGGCCCAGGACCCAGGAAACGTCGGGTCAAAGTACGTTTGTAATCAATCAGTTGTCCTTGTGCGTGCTTGTACATATATATATATATATGTGTGTGTATGTATCTATGTATTAAATACGTACAATATATGCGGGGACAAGCCACGAACGCGAGGGACCGGAGATTTGGAAAAACCCTGTAGGGGGGGGGGGAGGCGCGAGCCCTAGGTGTTATTTCTTATCAAATCCCGGTCACGTGTCATTCGCACAACTCCGCCGGGCCGCGTGCAGTGCGGTTTCGTCAAAGTCGTTTCCGGCTGTCGACCGATCGCATCACACCGCATCATCATAACGCGTACACCCTTGACCCGACAATTATTATAGAAAGGGATCGTCACCGCTCACCGTTTTCGGGTCTTGAGCCATTCGAAAGTAATTAAATACCGTGTACACGTGCGTGTTTTTGTTTTCACCAGCTCGCAGTTCTGTATAGGATTCCAGAAACGGTGCAATCAGACACACGCGTTGACGACTTCGAACGCCACCAACGATAGAATATGACTCAATATATTATTATTATTATTATTACTGAGCCAACCGTGAACGAAAAAAGGAAAGAAATGAAAATAAATAACAATAACGTATTATGTTATGATATTACTTATATTACGCTTTGTGGTGGAATTCAATGTATATAAATTATTTAAATACTCTTTCGAGAAAATACATATACATTATACCTAGAGGTTATATATAGGCTATGTATAGAATATACTGTATAATTTGTGTTGGATCTTTCGAAATAGAATCATATTTGTCTTTGAAGAAATTTTGTTTACTTACGTAAAATAATTTTATCCTTTATACAATTTTGCTCCAAAAATATTCATACAATTATATACTAATAAATACAGATTCCTCGAGGAATAAATGTATTTCTAAATACATTATTATCTTATAAAATTTTTTAAATTGTCATATAATCTTAAACATAATCACACTATATGTTACTCCTCGTGTCAAAAACTAAAACCAAACATTCTGATTTCATTTATTTGGAAATCGCTGAATCGCTCCCAATATAATTCAATTTACTACAGTCTTATTTAATTTATAATTATTGTATCATATTATATAGTATATATTATATTCACAAATTAAAATATCTGACCTCTTCCCCATTCTCTCGAGAAATCATCTTTTAAGCGAATGATTTTAATTAAAAAAAGATTAGTTTTAAAAAACGAATCAAAATGATACAACTTTAGCTGGCGGATTCCCTATAAAAATTATAATTAAAAAAAAAAACTATTTTTGGTTTTATTGCAAAACGAAACTTTGATTGAAAAATATGTTATATTATTATGTATACATAGACCTCGACAAATACGTTGAATAAAAAAAATTATATTAAATAATTGTTTGATTATCTCCTTAGGTGGTGTAACGTGTGCGTGCAACTGAAGTATTCTTTCTGGTTGGTCATTTCGAATTTAATTAAAATATTTTTCAATTTATTCGGATTGCAATTAAAAATAAATTATTTTAGTTTTTGCACATCAATGGTTACTTTATTTCTGCAAAGGATAGACGAAAATCAATAATAAACGTTACTGGAATAAATGTGTTGGTTGTCTGATCAGATACTAGGAATGTATGAAAAGTACCGTACTTTAGTATAGTATTTTACAAGAATTTTAAAATGCTTTATTATCCCAAAGTAATATTATCTACCCTGAAAGTCAAAACTATATATTATATACAGTCTGAATTCCTATAGACGTGCGTGTATGTGTAGGTGTCTAATTTTTTATTGTGTCGAACTCTTTGACAAAGCGAATGGAAAATTTTGAAAATTGTTACAAGATCAATGGAAATAATTTGTTATATAAACGTGAAACGGACGCAGGAATGACGGTATACATAAAACGTTACAAACGTATTTGACGCATTTGCACTAGAAAACAATACCGCATTAATATTATTAAAGGCAATATAATTCTTTTAGTTATAATTTTTAGATTCTAAAAAAGATAATGGCAACACGCACGGATAAATATTGCGGTTGATTAAATTATTGATGTATGTGTAAATGTGCATTCTATTAACGAGACAATGTCGATTAAACCGTTATTGGGGAAAATTGTTCTCTGATTAGTGCGATTACAACAGTTAACGACGAAATAATTAAATTCTACTAGATTTTATTTACTGCGATTGATGAGTAATCATTTTATATTTTTATTTCAATCAAATTATAATATTATAATGTCCACTGCAAAGTATAAATCAAATAGCTGCTGTGTACGAACCACTATAGTGAAACTAAATGTAAATAATTTGCTGTAATTCAATAAAAGTTCATGATCGAATTAAGAAAAAAATAAAGGAATTCAAATATTCCAATAGTCATTATTGATTAAACTCAAAAAGTGAATAGAGTATATTATAATAAAAAAGTGATAATTTCCATCGACATATTTTGATCGTACCTATTATTATTTTTCGTCAGTAATGATAGTACATCACATAAATAAGTTACAATTGTTATTCACGCGTTAAACCTTTTTAATTATTCAAAAAATTACCAATTAGAACAGGTAATATTTAATGAGAAAACTTTTTATTCAATCATATCAGATGCATAGCAAACAACGTTGAGGCCAATTATCATTTGTATTTATCTTTCAACAATACTTCGACATTTCGTACAAACTCACAATTTATATTAAACTAAACTAAATATATTTAATTAACAAATCATAATCTGTTATAAAACCTGTAAGTATAATACATTCAATTAAGTTATTTTCATTATATTCTGTGCTTCAATAATTTTATTAATATGTTATAATATTTCTTTAACAACAAATAAAATGTATCACATTTCTACTATACCACATATATATGTGCTATAATTGTAAAGTATGTAAAATGTATTATTATTATTTACTAAGCCCAAATCTATTTTGGAATTATTTTTGACAGCAATGTAGGGAAAAAATATATATTTATCATAAAAATAACATTTTATTGAAAATAACAACTGTACTTCAATACCATAATTCAATTTTAAATGTCGAGAAAAAAATGATAACACATGTCGTTTTGGTTACAAATTACGATTGATCGGTTTCATTACCTACTTGACCGATAATCAATGTATGAATATTATGTGTAGGTACTTATTTGACTTATATATTGTCATGAAATCGAAATACCAATGTCGTTTCTATCACGAGCTATGTCTAGACGAGCATTACATTATAATAATATATCCTCGTATACGACTTGTTTTCTATTCGATTTTAATAATGGTATTTTGGAGAAATATAGAGTTAGGTATTGAATAATTATTACTGTAAGCATCAAGAAGATGTTTTAATAAGTATGATAATATTCAATTACTTTTAAATGTATTGACTACTACGAATGTATTTAGAACAAAATAAGTGGAATACCAATTAATCATAGGAACACGTACGTAAGTCGTCGTAAGTTCATTTTATCCAGAATCCTCGAAATGTATATTTTATGGGCAGTTAAAATTAGTAAATCCAACTTATAAAAAATTCAGGGTTTCACAAAGCATTAAGCCAAGCCACTTATTATTTTTGCAGTGATTGTCTCTTCTTTTATGCCTTTTTTTAACTACCAGTGCAGGTTCAACGAAGTCATCAAATAGTTAGGTAATTCTATGAAAAAATAAATAGAATAAAATAAAATAAAATAAAATAAAAACATTTTGTACTAAAAAATAAATAATTTTAATATTACAAATAATTTAAACAATTTTCCGAGTGATTTATAGTTTCCATAACTTATGCGTAGATACAATGAAAATTTTTTAAGAACATTGTTTGAAAAATATATTTCCTTTTTGTACGAATATTTTTGTTTTGTTTATTTTTATTTACATTTATGAAAATATAATATACACCCCAAATGGGCCAATACAGTATAAATAAGTTATAACCTGTATGTAAATTAGACTAAAACATTATGATTCAGAAGTAATACAATATCACAATAGCTATATTATTGGTATTAATAATAATTAACTAACAAATATAATGTATAATAAGTAACAATAAACAAATTCTGTATCTTCTCATCTACTTCAGCATCAATTTGAAATTAATTAAAATTTGTATAGTAACCTATTAATAATTAATTAGCTTAATTAAATGGCATGTTATCAAAAATTAGTTTTTTTTTCTCTCCAATATTTTCCTTAAACCGATTTTCTCAACTTTTCGTTAATGAAATGAAAAGTTGTACTTTGAACTCTAAAACCTTAATGACACGTTCGTGATTAAATTTGGTTTCTGCTATCCTGTACCATTATGAAAAAGTCTCACTTTATCTTTTTAAAAGACGCCCTCAAATTATAAATCTATATTTTAGAATCGTGAAAAGTATAATATAATTTTTTATAAAATATAGCTTAGTTAATATACGACTTTTAACAATTTAACAATTGTATTATCTTCGTGAATCATTTATCTCTTCCAAGTTCATCGTAGTTACTAAAAATAGTAACTTATATCGTTAATATAGTACTTCACCCTTACGGTACAATACATCTTAATTATACACTGAACCCGCTGAACCATAATATATTGTTATATTGTGCTCAAAAATAACATTGAGTTTAAGTTTTTCACATGGTAAGACATAAAATTAACTCAAACGCGCGCTATTTTCAACGTGTAACAGTTTAATATTTCTATGCAATATTTTTTTTGTTTTTTATGCAGAATGTTTAATATTTGAAAATAATGCTCAATATCAACCTGCCTCTGTCTGATTGAAACAATTTTTGCATTGAAATTAATAATAATTAAGTTTTAATGTATAATGGTAACAATAATAGATACAGTTAAAATTAATGTATTTAATGTTAGACTACAAAAATCAACAATTAACAATCTTAACGCATTGTTGATTAAACAAATGTCACCTAAAATCAACATAATAAAATAGTATTCAATGTACATTGGTTGTAAAGTACAGAATGTATAATTTTCTTAAATATTGACCAGCAAACTTTTAAATACTTTTTTTATTTGCGTTTACATCGAATAAATATGTAAAAGCATGTAAATCCCTTTCGTAAAAACTTTTCATTAATTTTATCGCGTTGGGGTTGGGCATAATATAATGTTCCCATTGACTACGTGTATAACTTAGACGAGTAAACTGAATATTATGTAAATATAAATATAAGGTAATGAGTTGTATATTTTAATGGTCGTATGCAATTTGTTACATTTTTTCAAAATTCAAACTCAATGTTCCGCAGACGTAATTGAAAATTTCTACACAAAAACAACGTATACGTTACATCAAATCGGATGATTTAATCTAGTAAAAAGTATACCACAAACGAAACAATTTAAATATTCACTAACAGAAATAAAATTGCGCAGCAAAAGTCGCAAAAATGTGGTATATAATTAAATGACTATTACATGGTGTATAATATATATGTCAGCGAATAACTTTGCGCAGCGAGCAAAATAATTGTTACGTTTATCTTTGCAAACGGCAACAACAGTGACGTGCATGCAACTGAGGTGTTATTCCTAAAACGGTCATTTTGAATGTAATTAAAATGTTTTTATTTTTTTTGTTTTCAATTTAAAAGATTTATAATTAAAAACAAATTACGTTAGTATTTATCAGAAACAATTATACACGGTTTGCGTATAGTCTAGGTCAGACAAAAATCAATGGAGAGCATGATAGTAAAATATGTCTAATTCGGATAAGGAAATGTACTAGGAAATATATATATATATATAATCTATGTATATACGAGTATATATAAGATACGACGTATGATGATATACTCACATTCGACACGAACGGTTAAATAGTGATGTCTGGTATTTGTATTATTTTAAGGGTTTGTTTTTGCCTTATAATAACATAGTTTCAAATTTATTATACTCATATTATACTGAAGTGTGTAAATAGGAATTTTTAAAAACCAAAACAAACCGTAAGTTTGGTCGTGTACAAATTGTCTTATATGACATTATATTATTAGAAAATTGTACCCTTGAGAATTTGACAATGTCAGCTATTATATTTAATTAACTGTCGTTGTACAAAATAAATTGGAATTAAATAAAAATTGGAGTTTTTTTTTTAAGTCAAACCATGAACAAAATAATCGATTTATTTTTCATAGTGAAGTATTCAGTTTACGCGCTGCATTATAAAAAGTAAAATATTATAAGCCAAATCATCGGATTTGTTTGTCAATTTGAAATAAATATAGGTAGCGTCGAGTTTGATAAAGCTGATTAAGAAAATCTTCAACTGATTTCCTTCGGGCTTACCGTAATAGTTGCCTATTGGGTTTCAAAGTGTGTCTTGTTTTAAGGAAAATTATTTTTAAATCATTTTATATACACAAACACACCGAGACAACTTCAAAGACATTATACTCGCAAGTTCTGAGTAATTCTCACTTTTCAGATTCTCTGACAAATCATTTAAATGGGTACGTAAATGAAAAACTGAAAATGATTACCTATTTCTTTTCATCCATATAAATTCCTGAGAAAATAAATATTTATTTTTAATTCAATTTATAGGCAAAGTAAATATTTATCTTTAAATTGTATTAACCCATCGATTATTAGTTTAATTAAGAGCTGAAATACTTCCCATTCGTTTTACGTTGATTATAATATAGTTCTGGTAATTATCATAACACAAATAAACCATACTGATATGTATGAAAAAAATATTAAGTATTTTTAAAAAATAATTATATTTATATCCTAATTAGGAGCTAAATATTACATTTAAGACCTATAATAATATGTCTGGCCATTAACGACAATAACAAATCGATACAATAGTTGTACAACTTGATTTTCATGATTTGGGTTAAAATACATCTAATTTTTACGGAACGTAAATAGATAAAAATATTAATACGATATCTACTAACTCGCTTTTTCACGACACTAGGAGATGAGGCCTTAAGAATAAGACGTGAAGAATGCTGAGAGACGAAAAAAGCTAAACAGTAGTTTCTAGTCCACTCGTGCAAAAACCTAACTGATTCTGATGTAGATTTTTAATTAGGGCGATCAATATTTTGGTATTGTTGCCGAACCGCCCACGTGACGACGCGCGACGGTTTGAAACTAAATATGCAGTATAAAACAATCGGTTTGCCTATAAGAATACTAATGATTGTATCGGTTCATTTTTCAGCCTTTTGGCTGTTACGTAGAATATAGTGTAAGTACAATGCGTATACATAAAAACGTAACAAAAACAAACAATGCCGAATTAATGGGCACGCGTCGGATTACCAAGACTTCGTAAACCGTGTTTACCTACCTTTTATAATTATACAAAAACGAATGGTCTGAAATGCAAATTTAAGTGGGTGGACGTGTGTATTAAAATATTTTCATCCAACATTTCTAAAAAAAAAAAAAAACCATTGAGAGTGGAAAAAACTGTTGCTGACGTCGTCGTCACCGTGCAGGTTGTACATCGCATCCAAAATGTAAAGTTTACATTGTAAACTATAGCTGTATACAGTTTATCCGATTTAATCAAAGAACTCGCCGCGGCAGGATTACGGTGAGCACGGGGAGAAAACTAAATACATTATTCGATTTCGTAGTGTTACTTCTATCCGTCGATATAACGTGCGGTTATGCCGCGGTGTGGTTCGGAATAATTAGTGTGACTGCTGGCAATGTTTGAATTTGGTAGTGCGAGTGAGCGCGCGGCCGAGGCGACCAAGTTTCGTTACTATTTAATCATTTTTTTACTATAACGTGAAAACAAGGTTGAGCGTTCGAATTTCGCTATCCAAATCGTGTTTATCGTTCGCAATTGACAATAATAATAATAACAATAATACTAATTAAATATATAAATAAAAAAAAATTACAATTTTTTAAGAATACATTATTCTCCTATTTAAAACGTATTAAAATATACCTCAGAGATTACCCTCGGAGAACGATTACAATACTAATTTTGGCAAGAAACTGCAGTAGTTGCTATGTACTACATTCTAAATTGACTTATATAATAGCACAATAGCAGTTAATAGCAGAGTAGATAGGTAGTATATGTTAACATGTAAATCGTACTTTCGCACTACTACTAATATAATAGAGTAGGTAATTTATTTAAAACTCAAAATTATTAATAAATAAAATAATTATTTTTTTGACAAAGAACTGTATCGGAGACTATAATGATTATACTACTGAATGAATACTACTTAATGATCATGTTAAAAATCAAAATGTAGGTATTTCTCGCAAACGTAGTATCGATGACCGATGTATCATATTGAAATTCATGAAGGTTGTAGGTTATAAATTTATAATGATTACTAATACTTAATCAAATAGGTATTTACGTTGTTTTGACGACATGGACTTTAATTATATAAATAACGAAGTACTCACAAAATAAATTTTCTTTCGCCACGTGCCGCGAGCAAAAGATTAAGAAAATAATAGGTTTTCCGAGTAGTGTTCCAACTTTCAACTCGTCGGTTGTCACTTTGACATGTCAGTGTATTTCATCAAAGTTAATTTAATGGTCGAGACATGTTGACAGGTCGACTGTGAGGCTCTAGAGAAAACTTATACACAATTGTAAAAATTGTATACAAGCATTTAATATTTTTACTTATGTACCTATCTATCTACAGAGATGAGCAAGATACTTGAAAAAAAAGTATCTAGATACGAGTTACTAGATACATTTTATCCCGAAAATTCACGATACAAGATACAGTTATCATTTCTTAAAAGATTCTGAATCCTATAGATACATTTTTCCTCCATGTTTTAAATACAAAATTAAAGATACAAGATACAATTCATTTTTTTTCAAACTAGGTAAAGTTTTTATAATTGTATTTCAAAATTGTTTATTTTCAATAAAAATTAGAACACATGAACATTTATTATTGGGCACATTATAATTTTATAAGATTAAAAAAAAAATTTAAAAAGAATTTAAATTTAAATAACTACATCACCTATTATCTACTTTATTTTGTATTCATTTTTAATGATAAATTTTTTTTTGTTAAATATTCAACAATAAATTGTTTTGTATATTGTAAAAAGCCAAAGTAGTATCTACTCTTTTAAAACTTGTTTTACGAAACATGTGCTTATTTCAGTTAACTATGTTCATAACATAAGGCAACATCGAAATGTTAAGACTTATTGTTTCATAAAAAAAATTTAATTTTTTGTATTTTCATTTAAATCTTGTATCTTTGAGCCACCAAAATACAAAAAAAAAAAAACCGGATGAGCCTCACTCTGCTGTACAGTAGTGGACCTCGTTCATAGCATAGGTCATTACAATGGATTTGTTAAATTTAAATGCAATAATAGATATCATTGTATACGAATAACGATTCTGAACGGAGATGATATGTTGGCCTATAATATATATATATTTATATATTATATAATTATATAAATATATATAAATAACTAATAAGTATATTATAATATAGTATGTTATATTTAAATTGAAATGTAATGCAATAGTATGCGATTTCGTAAAAATTTAAATTTCAAACAGTCATAAGATATTTTTCTTTTAGTCCGGTAGATATTTTTTACAGCTTTTTAAAGAGTAACTTATGAATAACCTTAACTAGTGTTTAACTTGGTGTTAAAATTTTGAACCTTAAGTATAAACAGAACATTTTTTATGAATTTTCAACTACAACATAACTTTCTCCATTATTTTTTAACCATCTCCGTTATTTTTTAGTTACAATAAGTGTAACTTATATTTAATCCTTTAATACAGGGGTTGGCAACCTTTTTTACCACGCGGGCTATATTTTTTTTCAATTGTTCATCAAGGGCCACATTAAAAAAAAAATTTCATATTATGATATATTAATTATAGTTGTATTGCTATTATATTTGATTATTTTACATAGAAATATGAGAGTAAAATATAATTGAATAATAAATTGTAAAATTGTAAATTAATGCGATTTCTGTGCCTGCAGTTTATTAGTTAAATTTTCGATATCAGCTTGCAGACTTGTTGTTGAGACTCG
>JAIPRK010000876.1:0-120846 GCA_025469195.1 Chaitophorus viminalis
ATACTTTGAAAACTTAACCATGTATAGAGAACACCAATATAAAGATTTGGTGAAAATTTCAAGTTGTTGCGGTTTTTTGTTTTTGAGTTAGAGCATTTTAAAAAAACCGATATGATTTGTCAGTCTAAAATTTTATATATTATATTATATTTTACATGTAATTTTATGTCAATATTTGCTGTTCAAACGCTTATAAAAAAAAATTGTGCCTATGGATTTTAATGATTTTTGAATGACAATAAAAACTACTTGTGTGGAATCCTCTATTAAATTTTCAAGTGTTTTGTATTAGTCAATTTTTTTTATCACCGATTATAAAAAAAAAATGTAAAAAATTTGAATTTTTTAAATGCCTATAAGTGGCTTAAAAATCAATATAATATTTTGAAAAAAAATATAACATAAAGGAAATACCTATCTTAACAACTGGTGAAAATTTCAAGTTTTTATGGTTTATACTTTTTGAATTATAACAAATATTTAAAATCGTTTGACCATAAATCACTATTTTATGCAATTTCGTAAAAATTTAGATTTCAAACGGTCATAACATTTTTTCCTTTTGGTCCGGTAGAAATTTTTTTATATATTTTTGAAGATTAGCTTATGGACAAACTAGTGTCAAAAATTTGAACTTTAAGTATAAACAGAAAAAATTTTATGATTTTTTATCTATAAAATAACTTGTAAATTATCGTAATTTTGACACATTTTTTACAAATTTGAGCTTTATGAGCTTATAAAAAAAATTTGAGTAAAACGATCACCGATATTTTCTAGTGAAAATAAGTTAAGCTTATTATAAATCTTGTATTAAATTTTCAAGAGTTTTCGACTAGCCAATTAAATTTTATAGGTGTTTAAAAAAAAAAAAAAATTTACAAAAATTGAAAATTTAAATTGTCTATAAATAAGTCAAAATATGTCAAAATACTTTAGAACCTTACCATGTATAGAGAACACCTATTTAAAGATTTGGTGAAAATTTCAAGTTGTTGCGGTTTTTCGTTTTTGAGTTAGAGCATTTTAAAAAATGTAGTTTGTAAAAACGTGATTTTGCATAAAATTTCCCGTTTTTTCGTAATTTTTTTAACGTTTTTTTCGATTTTTGCAAAAAGTATTAAAAAAGTTAGATTTTTGACTTACCCGAGTGCCATCTACATTCACTTTTCTTTCAGAAAAGTTGCTGTATAAGCAAATCCAAGCATTTTTACTGCAAAAAAAGGTATCGTCAGCCACAAAAAAAAAGAAAAAAACACACATCATTGTAAAATTAATAGATTCTATCACTCCGTTCAGAATCTAAAATGTAAAAACTGCAGTAAAAATGTTTAGCTAATATATGACCTTTGTCGTTGAAGCTTTTTGACCAATAAAGAAAAAAAACTAAAAATAAAAAATCCTATCCACTGTATGTATAGCAATCGTATTTACCTGCAATTCAGTGGCATCCCTGAATATTATAGGTATCCTATATTAATATCACTTTAACTCCTCGAGTCCGTTCTGTTTGAAATAATTATATTCACTATACACATCAGTGGCATTTTTATTTTGTTAGTTAACATTTACCTATTGATAAAGGAAGAATATATTAATATGTTAATAATAATCGTGTTGAAGTGTCCCATATGCAACACTGAAAAAACACATAAAAAATAGCAACAAATTTAAAGCAAATGTCTATATTATGTACGATGTGTGTATATAGCCCATAGGTACTATTTCTTGTCATCACACATTTGATGCCTAAGATATACACTACTGTTAACATAATATCTATATGCTAATAGCTAATAGAGCTAAAAAATGCCATTTGTTTTTATGGATAAAAACCAAATTTCGAATTATATCATTTATGATTCGATACAGGTACGTTTTCCTGCACGTTTATGAATATTTTTTAAAATTAAAAATACTTTATTGGTTAATTATAGACAGGTACGTAAAGATGTACCTACGCACACTTGAATTCGATTTTTTACCGTTTCTGCTTTATGTATTTATAGGAATTCTCAGTTAAATGCGAGGACATTGTGAAACAAATTCGCTGGAAAGACACAATAATCGACCGTCCGTGTGAAATAATGCAGCCAATTTTTGTTTTGGACTTTTTGTGTTTCAGCTTTAATGCTATGCCGTATTATGATATGTACAGACAAACACCGTACAAACTGTAAGTTTACTTTTTCACACGTCACTGCGCCGGTCGGTCGTTGGGACTTAAAATTAAATCGTTGACATTTTATTCCGTCTAAAATATAATACTTATGTGCGATTAACCACATTGCAAGTAAATACGTATACTGCGATTGCACCATAATATGCAAATTTTTTTGTTTTATATATTTTTTTTTTTTTTTTTATTGAGTAAATTGCTTTGACATCGAGGATAATTACTGATAAAAATTATTTACCAGGCCAATTATAAAATACATTTACAAGTCAAAAGTCTTAGGGCTGGGTAATTATAAGATATACAATATAACTCATAAGTAGGGCCCGAAAGTTCATGCGCACTAAACACTAATAAAATATGGATGTAAATATGATCTAAATATGCATTTTTAAAATTTCTAGTTTTATTGATATAAATACCTAACACAAAACACTGGCGAAAATATCACAATACGAGTTAATACGAAAAATGTTATATTTTTTCATTTACCTTAAAAATTACAGTGTACGAAACTAGGAATTTTGATAAATTTTCAAGTCATAAACAAATATTTTCAATTATATTACATATAGACATAGTTTTTAACAAATATATTTTAATATTTTAACATAACCAAAGTACGGCATTTTTTTGAAACATTATTCATTTCTTGGAAATTGAAAAAACATCATAATCATATCATAAAATAGAAATTTATTTTAAAACATGTGTATATTTGTACAAATCATCAAAATATGCTAAAATATGTAAAATAAAATTTCACTAGCTTTCATTTCATTAGCTTTTACAGACAATTTTTAGTTTGCACAATAAAATCATGCATTTGCATTAACTTCCGGGCCTAGTTACTCAATTTTTTTGGTGTCATGATCCCTAAGATAGGTATAAAATATGGTCAATCATTTCACAATTCCCCTCCTCCCAATCTATATTAAGGATAGAATTGATCAATAAAAATATCATATCATTGACCAAACGTAGTATACCATTTTGAATTTCAATTTATAAAAACCTTTTTTCAGTATATTCTTATTTTGTTATCTTATTATTTTAATTTTTTTTTTTTTTTTGTTTAATAAACAATTATTTTAAATAAATAGGTTCATTTTGTAAATCATTGTCTTATTATTTTCGACTAACGCGACACCTAGTCAAGGTGATTGCGACCCTCAGGTTAAGAAACGCTGCATTAGCCTACAATTTTATACACATTTACTTAATACTATATTTCATATTTTCATACATCGATAGACGAAGTCAAAATTGAGTGCATAGAAATTTCGACGAATGTCAATTTGACGCGTTTTGTTATACGTATTTATCCAATCAATTTTGTATGCACTAACAAGAAATATGTTAGAGATAAAATAAATAAATAACAATAGATATTAAAAACATCAGGTATAGGTTAGATAAATATAGATAGGTAAGTGTACATTGATAAAATAATTTAAATATTACAATTTTATTGTAGAATGCAAAAACCATGTGAGTTTGATCTATGAGCAATATCTGTTAATACTTCATCTGTGGAAAAGTTTTGCAAATTACCGACAATGTGTAGTATTCCTTTTAACGAATCTCTATGCTTCATTATTTTTATCTCTTATCCGACATTTCAGCTAGTAGACAATTGTTCTTTCGACATCTTAATCAAGCTGAGATCTCTATTTAAAGCGTCTATACATTTCCAAATTATCGGTTTTGTACAATTTATAATCATCGAAAATAAATTAGTTCCTTTAAATTATTATTGGTCCTAGGAAGATCATCTCAAATATGACTCTTACCGTTCCAGACAACAATTGAAAATAATGGGGCTCGACGTCTTTCTTTTCTATCCAAATGTCCAATCCACGTTCTTTTAAAATAATTTATAATAGGTGTTAAAGTTTCTTTGATTTTGGTGAAATACTCCTCACTGTTTAGTAAATGTTCAAGTCTCAACGAATATTCGGTGAATATCTAGTGTTGTTGTTATCTGTTATAATGCGTGATAAACATTTCATGATACAGACAACATTAAAGATGAATTTGATGAACATGATAATATTACCAAAGTTAAATTTTTATATTGAAAGTCATTTATAACAATAACAATTAATAGATATCGAAGTGGATAAGCATAATAAAAATATATCAATATTATCTTGTATCGATTATGTACAACTTTTATCGAAGTACTTTTTTTGTTATTGAGCAATGATTATGTTATTACAGACGTTATTTAAGACGCGTTGAATTGATATTCGTTAAAATGTCGTATATTCATTTACATAATAGTGTCTTTATGAGGTTTGTACATTATAGAAGGGGCTGAGACTAAGCCTCCTTCTTACATTTTGTAAAGCCCCCCCTCAAAAAAAAACTAATGATATACAATATACACTATATTATCCAGTATGAACCTAAGTTTCAGCAGTTCAGCCCCCCTCCCCCAAATCTTAAACACCAATTTCATTTATGGGTTTGTAAGTTTATCGATGTCGTAAAAATGTTAATCATATATAAAGCACCTGTGTTGGCTTCGTCTAGTATTTCCTAAGTACATGTTGATAGAGTGGTTCAGGATACTTCGTTTTCTTCGTAATTTTAGCAGTGAAAACAGTGAAGTGTCTGGTATGTTCAATTGATAGTGATGCATTACATTGTTGGCATATAGGTTGTTCCTCGTGGGTGAAAGGGTGAGAATGTGTGAGTTGTGCGTGACTTGTTTTTGTAGTGACACTTCGCGGGTTTTGTTGGACGGGTTTTTAATTATTTTTTAATTTACTGTTTGCTATGCTGTTGCCATTAGGATTTGCAAAGAGTTGGTCGATTTTCTTAATATATCTTGGTGTGGTAGCGTCTTTATTTCAGTTGATTTGGTGTATGATATTGGTTTACTAATAGCCAATAGGTCAGCATCTAAGCATCTTCACAATCGGTATTCTTATCTGAAGGGAGCCTGCACATAAACACGATGGTATTTTTTGAGTTTGGAAGTAATGTTGAGTATTTGTTGAAGAATTTCATTTGCTAGACTTGCTGATGATAGCGTATAGAAAGAAATAAGAGTGCTGAGTGAGTCACTTATAAGTATTTTATTTTTGGAGATGGACTTAGCGTAGATAATTATGCTTCTTTGCAGATAGCAATGATTTCCGTCGTAAAGATTATTACTATTTTCTTATAATAATTATATTATTTTCGAAAGTGAGATTATACCTATAATATTATATACTATAATAGTAGTGTATTAATTATGCCAGTAGCTGGAATAATTTTGGCGCCAAACCGGAGCGGAAAACGTGGATAGTGTGACCCCAGCCTAAGACTTTTGGCTTCCACCAAGCAATAACAATATTAGGTTTCCCTCGGCTATCGAAACTAAAGAGAAACTGCACAGCATGTTCACTCGTTTAATCAACTTCACCAGAAAGTTCTATAAATAATGATATACATTATACATATATGATTTAAAAAAAAATACACGCAACCATAGAAATGATTCATGTACATGACTGAATAAAGAGTAGATACCGATATTTGAATTTCAAGTAATAGCAGTTATTATTGTAATGAAAACAAAAACAAACACGTGAATAAAATGATTAATTTTGTTGGAACTAGTAATCAATTTATCGCGATTTAATATTATCGGAAAAATAATAAATTTAGCATAGTAATTCGTATATTAGTTGTAAATAATAACTGGTTTACCGGCAATGGCTACATTATATAATATAGGTTATGGTACCTGTTGAAGTGTGACCAATAATTATTAAATACAATATTAACTAGTGGATGTTTCAATTTCGTATCAGATATAATATTAATTGTTTTTTTCTTATTGTGTTTTTATATATTTATCGTTTAAATCTAATAATATTTTAAATTGTCATAGTTATTGTATTAAAAGCTCCAAAATAAAAAAATAAAAAAAACAAGTGGATAGGTATATATACTGTATATCTGTATATCCAATTGAATTATATAATATATTTATTCATTTATAATAATATATACATTATACATAATAGTATTGTAGGTTAAGATCAACGTTAACGTATAAGATAATTGAACAACCCATCAAACTGCAATAATTTACTACAGGTTATCACCTTGTATAGTTGTTCGAATATTTGAATGCATATACAGTATACCATTTTTGTATTATATATGTGCATTGAAAATTAATTTTATTTAGATTTTTAGTTTGTTGAAAACAAATACATTATTTTATTAGACAAGAAGTACTTCAGACTGGTAAAACGTGGTCGGACACGAGGAGTAACTGGAATTCAGATGATGGTTACAAAAACGAATCGTTCATACCATGGAAAATTGAAGCGATTGATGAGTGGAATACGGTGGAGTTCACTTTAATGCAGACAAATTCATTTTCTGGGTGTTCGAACAAAGATGGATTTACAGTTAAGAATATTATAATTAAAAGCTGTAGTCACGTGGTTGACAGAATATCGTTTTTTTTTTTATTTGTAAATTTACATGGCTTAGTTAATATATTTTTAATTTTACAATTTAAATATGAATGAATTGAATAATGTAGTAAAAAAGAATACATTTATGGTATTTCCTAAATTAAAAATTGATCAGGCGAATGTGGATTTATCTCATTTTTTTTTTATGGAAAAAATACAATAATTGTGAATATGGACCATTATTATCGATTGATGCAATTTTACAAACAAGAATAAAATATAAACTTGAACAACTGTTTGTATAATTTTTAGTTTCCTTCACCATTTTGTCGTTTTAAATATGTATTTTTCCAATTTTATGAACCTATAGGGTAGCTCTCTACCTATTATTACTTGTCATCCCGTTATTTTGATCTTTGGGATTGTAATACGCTGATTTATCTTTTAAGTGTTGATTGTTTACATCAATCCCAATTTACGCAAATTCAAATGCAACTGTTGAAGTGACGAATAATTTTGATCTTGAAATTAGAAATTACAACATATTATTACGTATCGTAGAACTTAAATAATATTTTAATACACGTACATTATACAACTAAACGATATTCGCGTATACTATATACTATCCACGTAGAAGTTAATTATCACACAATAACTATACGAGTGCCTATGATGTATTTTTATTGCAGGTTTATTTCCATACGCCGTCGGACGTCCCAGATTATTCACATTCGTCTATGAAAATTTCAAAACACACACACAGCTTTGTACAAATCGTAAACCGATTGTCAGTGACCGATGTCGACTTGGAAAATTGGACTCCTGAAGCAAGAGGATGTTATTATTTGAACGAGAAGTGGCTGAAGTACACTAAAATTTATTCGTACATAAATTGCTACGTTGAGTGCCAAGTGAACGCCACAGAAAGTTTATGCGGATGTGCTCCGATGATAAGAATAAGTACAAAAAAATTATACTTTTATTAAATAACGAAACGTACAATTATTTTTTTATCGCATATTTTAAAGCTATTCGTATAATACGAGAATACCTACCAAAACGTATTCATGTTGAACAATTATAATATAGGTATAAAATATAGTATTCTAACTAAACATTAATATTTCTTTGTACATATTTTTTCCAACAGACAGTTCTTTTCCCGTGTGCGGACCAAAATCGAGAAATTGTCTAGCCAATGCTGCAGGTAAATGTTCGTTAAATAATCAGAAAATATCGTTGCGGTTGTCAACTATTGCAGTTAGTATTTATGTATACCAGTGCTTCACAAAATTGTTTGTAATGTGCGGCCTTAGTTTAATGTAAAACTATCATGGACCCCAATGTATAGAATGTTTAGAAATATTTTTCCGTCGAAATCGTTATTATGATTGGGAATATTTTTTCTTACACTTTTATGTCAAAATGTGATTATTCTTCACATACACAGGTTATGTTAGGTTAGGTTAGGTTAGGTTAGCAAATGAATTACGAACCTCGAATAGCCTATTATAAATGTACCTACATTGAATATGCGGATTTGTCTCGTGTAAAAATATGTTTACGTTTAAATTATGGGCGTTTAAAGATTTCCTGGTATATATTATGTTGAAATTAATTGAATTACTTAAAAAAATATGCACCATTCAATACAGTTATTTATTCAAAGGCACCGTTCATTTTCCATATTGTAGAACAATATAATATACATCTAAAAACGTCTCGTCAATTACTTTTCTTCAACACGCGTGCGCCTCTGCCAAATCGGAACACAATCCCATTTATATATGTACATTCATCCAGGTCAAACTATTTCACTACAACTTGAGGGACCAGTATCGTTAAAATCTCACCACGCACATTAATCTGACGTAAGGTTTTACACCGATTATCATAATGGTATATATATATATATATATATATATATATATTTATATATATATTGACTGGTGGAAAAAACGATCTAGCAAATGTATTTACTCTTTCACCAGGACTCTGTTGTTTTTGATGAACAAACGATGACCGGTAGCCGGGAGTCGTATTACCAAACTTACCGAAAATTAAGAGGCACAACACCATACAGTCTATATCGGCACTCCTATTGGTATATTTGAATTCCACTCCAATGAAGGAAACATTAAAAACATTAAATTTTTAAATAAACGGATACCGCATGGAGTTGTGCCTCTGTAGTGTTTAGTAGTATGCAACTGGGAACGATAAATGTGAAAATCCTCTCTCGATTCCAATACCTTTTTTTTTTACATAATTTAAACAGATATTGATCAAACTCATATTTCTTATGCACCCACATAAATACATAATACTACAGTATGTGAAGGCGTATATTTAGTAAAAATGGTATTTTTCCAAAAAAACCACTGACATTTTTAACAAGTATTTTGTAATCTATTGCGTATGTTCAATAATAAATTAGATACAACTGGTCTTGCAAAATCGAAAGAAATCAAATAATAAATTATCATTTTTATCTTAAGTTCTTATACAGAGAGCGCACAGTACATGCAAATGTTTGCCGTCTTGCACAGCATTTGATTACGAGTTATCGTATTCGACGGTTCCTAAGAACTTCAGTCACGTGAAAAGCTCTCTAAAATTTTTTAACAACTCGACCGACAGGTAAGCAACTTATAATATACACACGTGTAAGTATGTTAAATTCGTTTGTACCCACGTAATAAATCACCACGGTGAGAAGTAGAATTAATTGAAACTATTTTTGTTTTGTCAATTATACAAAATAAATAATACCGAAAAAAGATATAATCATCAGTATTGTTCTATAACTTATTGTAATTTAACATTAACTACGTCATATTATAGTAAGATTTATATTCCGTAATGTTTTATGCGTAAATAGCCAATTGGTAATGTATATTTTAATAGAAACAAATAAATTATTAAAATAATCTATTTTGGAATTAATTATAAGTAATTCGAAAATAAAATGAAATATTGATATATCGTGATTTAACTAACAAAACAATGTGCTCGTTTGATGTATTACTTATTAACACGTACCTATGTATCTATAGTGATGAATTGGCCAGCATCGAAGTGACGGTTGATGGCGAACACACATGGCCTTTGAAAAGAAAGGCAGAGGAAACCAATATAGGTTACTTAGGTAAGTCGAAAATAGGTTTGAAAAATTTGAATAATAAACTTTCATCTAATTAATTTGATGATTTTGTTTTGATTCGTTTCAAGGACAAGTTGCTGGAATAACAAACTTGTGTCGTGGAGTGAGCCTGATTTCAGCGCTGGAAGCATTTTATTTTTTATTCATTAACCATTTTTTTCACTGAAATAAAACTAAAATCCCGCTTTTATTATTTCAATTCATGTCTCAGAATCTTGCTGTATTTACATCTACTATGATTAAATAGCATAGGTAGGTACCTAGGTTTTTTTGTTTTCAAAATTGGTTGTAAAATTTGAAGAAAAAAATACACAATTGTATAGTAATGTAGTGTGGAACAAACAATTATACTAATGTGTCGTATAAGTAAAACGTTTGTTAAAATATAATCATTTCTAATTGAGAATTAAAAATCATTGAATTATTGTACTGTGTACACCGTTTTATCATACCAATAAATCATAATGAACAAATATAATTTGAATCGATTTTAAAAAATACACATACTTGAATTAGTATAATAATACTTAATAAAAGGTTTATATTTCGTGAACTACAATTATTAAGAGCAACAGTCCAATTTGCGACCTACGCGGGCAATTGACCCACAATTATCGATAAAACTCAAAGTTTAAGACTTATAATGCAGGTAAATAATTATACGTGAATTTGTATTAATACTTGATTAAACCAATACATATATATATATATATCATATATAAATGTATTACAATATAATAATAACATTAATATTATTTTTCAATTCCAAATATAATATAAACTTGTACATAAATATCAAATAATGTAATAATGTACCTACCTACCATAAAATAAATATTTTATTTATGATGCTGATAAATTGAGATTAAAACCATCCCAACCTTGTGAGGTTTAGTTCTTCTTCAGTAGATACCTATATATAAGAAATTCCATTACTGTACATTTTAATATATTTTTTCCTGTTTTTAATGTACTTGAATCATAATGTCTTACTCTGTGCTATTTTATTTATTAATTTATTTTATGAACTAAAACACCCTTTGAATTTGATTTAAATACATTGACAATGGTCAGACAGACAGACTATATGACAAAACAATATTGTGACAATTTTTATTTTTATTATTTTCACAAAAAAATAAGAATTGAATATTTAATTTAGAATGATAAAAAAGTATAGAAAATTTGAAACTCAAGGTATAAAGATTTATATATATATATACAAAATATATTTAGTTTTTTTCAAATTAACTTCATACTGGCCAACTGTACCTGCACGAAAAAAAAGTCTACTAAACAATAAATTGTTAACACACATGCATATAATACGCATGTAGTACGCAAAAAATTGTATCATGTTATATTATCGTCGTTGTTGATAATAATTAATCATTTTGAATAGAAAAAATATAAAATATTAATTAGTCATAATAGAAAATGACTAATTATAAAAGACAATTGCGATTAAAAGAGTTATTCGAAAAAAAGCTAAGGAAACTTTTTTAAAATATCTAATATACAACACAAAAAAGCCATAATATTTTAAAAAATATAGATCTCCAAAAAACGGTGATAGTTATTCAGGAAACTTTTCAAATTTTCTGGTCTCTACGATGATTTTTTCATAGGTAATGACGGAAAAAATAAGGAAAATCACTATATATGCACATATACGTACACACAATAAGATATATGCATTTTAAAGTAAATTTTCTTTAACTATAAACAATTATACGTCATTTTACATCTAGAAAATATCGTTTTTTGTTGGGGACTTCAAAGGGCTAACTTGAAAACCGTGCGTCCATATACAGTCCACATTAATGCAGCGGCAAAAATAAAATACATTTATGTACATTAGAGTAAATTAATACATACACGTAGGTATTAAAAATTTTAAATAAATTTAAGCCCCCCCCCCAAAAAAAAAAAGTATCAGTAAAATAACCAATTGAATACTTAAATTTTTAAAAGTTTAAAATACGTATCAAAAAGTATAAATTAATAAAACTTAGAAAAATATGCACTTAAAGCCAATTACCTCAAAATATGCATTTATATATTATTAAAATATAATTACACAATACTAGCTTTCAGCTTTGTCTTATCGTAATGCAGTATATTTGTTTCCCGATCTTTAAGTTATATCATTGATTCAATATTTATTTCAAAAATTATTTATACTTAATCAACGGTTGCAAAATATGCAAGTATGTACTAAAAGTCCTCTGCATTACTCGTAAACAGGTTTCGTCGGTTCACACATTATAGTGATGCATGACATTTACTCCATATACCTAATTATTGGTAAATTTTCGCGGCGCAAAAGTATATTTATCTTTTCTCTCGGTCTGCCACTATTAAACACCATATTCTATGAATGCATTTTATGTACATTTATGCACATTTATGTTGATTTGGCCAGCCTGGCTCAAAAGCTGTCGATTTTCGATTTTACCTCGTTGCGCACGTCAATAATATTAATAATAATTCTACTATTTTTCTGTGAATATTGTGTTTTATGTAATTGTTGCAGGTCGTCCATTTTAGACGTAGGTTATAATTTATTTTAATTACTACTTATAATATTTGTTAAAATAATTTATAGAACTATTCTAGATGAGTTCTAACACGTCTGATACATAAGAATATTATCCGTCGTATTAGGTATACTACGTAGTCACCTCCAACCGCGGTATATCATAATATTATATACCTTTTATTATAATATTATTTATAGTTACAATTATTTTCCTTGTCTTAAATCCTTGGCAATTTGACCTCATTATCTCTCCCGTGGAATGTTTTTTTTATCGAAAATCTATTTAGAGTAATTAATAATAATATATTATCTATGCGTGCATGCGTTTTTGATTGTATGCACTTATAATAATACTTAATATTCATATTTCACGGATATCATATAAATTGTAATATATTACAATCACAATCGTAAACATGTTTTGTCTATTATATGGGCGTGTAAAAAGGTTATATGCGCTTCGTGTATCGTGTATTTATGTTGATTAGCAGCCTTATACATATATTTGTAATATTACAGATTATACTGTTATATGGCAGGGGTGGCCTATTTGCGGTTCGCGTCTTATTTACAAAAATCAAAATGTGTTTATTATTATTATGAGTTTTGTTTAGTATACAATCAAAACAAAATATACTAAATTAATCTGATACTGCTTATCGGCTGTATAAGCCATCTTTATTTATTTTTTTTTTTTTTTTATTAGCTATTGGTAAACTATTACAGCTCAACAATTATACATATATCAAAATTAACAATAAAATCATACATAATATAAAATAGTGTAACAGTAATATACATTTGCAACAATGGAGATAGGAGTAGAACATTGAAAAGTGACTTTAGGTAATTTATATATATTAATTAATGAGATGCGTAGTTTATTTGATAAGATAAGAATATAACGAGTTATATAGGGGAAAATAGGACTACGGTTATGGAATAAATTGTTTCTGTAGGATGGTGGTGAGGAGGGGCCATCTTTATTACTTGGATCAAATTGTAAAAATAATAAAATATTAAATTTAGCTCTTGATATAATTATTATTGTATTTATCCATGTGGCTCGTGAACATGTTCATATTGGCCACCCCTGTTGTATAGCTTCTGATTGTTACTGCTGGGGTAACTTATTCTCTCTATGCTTGCCTTCGTGTCATCTATACATATTTTGTACGCTCATAATATGCTTATTGTAACTGTACTATTGTATATTTTTCTAATGAATGTTAAAAAAATATTATAATATAAATTACTTAAATTTCGATTTTAATCGACTTTAACAATCCAATTAGTATTTGTAATTGATAAATATTTTCAATGGATACTCATTATTTATTATGGTGTTAAAACCTCACATCTTGTTTTTATTACATCTCGGCGATAATCGTCCCGATGTAATTGAAGAAGGAAGTGAAGTACGTTATTTTTCCGGTCGTTTTTAATCGAGTCTTCAATAATGTTATGTTTTTTCTATTACATCAATACACATAGGAAGTATGGGCTTTTTACAATATTACATAATATATATCATAAGCGATAACACTTATGTATAATTCAAAATGGATTATCAATCCACTTTGGTATAATGTATTTATTTATGATAAAAATGTTACATATTATAGCTGTTGCCTATCAGCATAGGTTTCTTGTTATTTAGCATTTAAATTATTCGAAAATTAATGATGAATGAAACGGTTAATCGAAACCAAACCAATATTATAGGTAGATACGTAGTATAAAATGATGCGATGATTATATTATTTTGAATAGCTTTGAATATAAGCATTGTATTGTACCTACAGCGTTTGCCTTTCTATGTTTGCTAAAGACATGAATCTGGGTCAAATATTCAAATGTCGAAAAAATGATTCTGAAAATATACTAAGTAATCGAATGTCAATAATTATTACTATTATTATTACAATTACTATAATATCACTGCGAACAATATTATGCATTTAAAATAAACCGATTATTATAATGTTCAACGGTTCGGAGATTTTCTCTAAAACGAATGAAAATCAATGATTTCAATGAATTGGATTCAAAATTAATTTTCACGTTTTTGTAATACCAACAGCCTCGAATCGCTTGCATAATAGTCGCATAGACATAATATATTATATTATACATACAGAATGTATAGCTAATACATACTACTACATACATACTACTGTGCAGTGCGCACAGTAGGGGTAGTATGTTATATTATTATCCCATTTAATTATCATTTGGCCTGTCTCAAAGGGACGTTATCAAGTTGAAAAATGTAATTTTAATTACCCAGATACCGTCTGCGAAGTATAAGTCCCTTTGATATTACATGCTCTATACCTTTTTCCATAATACAATATCGGATTTTCAATGAGCCTCTCACTGCCTCTGCATGCCCTATTTAAGCATGTAGTATATATATTGTAGAGTGTAGGCTGTAGTTGTTAAATTTTTTACAGATGTAAAAAAGAGTTACGGATATTACACATATGTATGGGTGCATATGTAAATATGAATTATTATACATATGTATAATTGCAGACCGCAGTTTAGCTACCGAGTGATTTTTGCAATTTTTTTTTCGAACCCTAAGTGTAAATCGAAGTTTTAAAATTGATGGTGTTATAAAATAAATTACCGCAAATTATTGGTTATAGAGTTATGGCACTATGAAATTTGAATATTTTCTGATAAACCTGTTCAAACCCTGCAGTATTTAAGTTTTTTTTTTACTATTTTTGAATCGAAGAGAGCTCTTTAGATGTACATTCAAATTCCAAATTACTTGACCTTTTAAAATATATAGGTTCCATACCCGTAGGTATTTAAAATAAAAAATGTACTTCATTTTTCGACTATTTAGCCAAAACTTATTTACTTTGGACTATGTATTTATTTATTTTCTATTTAGGTACTTTGTATTACATATCCAACGTGGTTTTTCATAGCAAATTTTTTGATTTAAGTTCCGCAGTTACCTCGCGTAGTTAGTGAGCGATTCTTTTGCCTTTTTACCCGAAACATTTTTACTCTATCCTGTTATCCATCCAACGTAATTTTTGTTTCAGTAGCGATTTCAGCATGGAAAACACGTAATTTTCAAAATAGTACAACTCAAAAACTAATTATTTGTCCTAATTTTCGTTTTTACCATTGTTTTTGAAACGTCAAATATATAGATTTAAAAAAAAGAAAATTACGAAAAATTAGGGTGTTTGGTAAAGTAGATAACCCATTCATAAAAACCAATCATAAAATGTGTAAAAATTATTTTTCCGTTGGCGAGTCTCGAAGTCGAGTTAAACAGAGCATAAGCCATAACATTATAATAATATTATAATATAACGACAATATCAATCGTAATAATAATAATAATGGGGTACAGACAATAATAATGATGAACGAGGATTTTTCTGCGTCCAATACATCGTTTTTAACGTCGGAGCATCTTGATAGTGGCATCTAGCGGTAGTTTAATACGTTTTATCCAGTGTCGTGTAAACTAGATGTCGGTGAATGTTACACCGGGACGTTATGTACTTGAATATTGTTCGTTTTTCTTTTTTTTTTAATTATAATTATTACAGTACATACGTACAGTATTCATGTGGACTGATAAGTTTTATTCTATATTCGACGCAGACCATTTATTTATGAAAAAAAAAAAAAAATGTCTCGATTATATTCTAATACATCACCCCGACACAAAAGCATAATATTTTATTTTAGGCCTTACACGTGTTGGGGATAGTGTTGTTCAAATTTTGGTTTCGAAAAATAAATAATAAACAGTTGATTCTTTTGCATCGTAGGCAACAACGAAAAAATGACTTTTTTTTTATAATTTTAATGTTGAGTTCAAATAATGAACGTTGACAATATATATATACTTAGTAGGTACATTTGTCTACATCAGTGTTTCCTAACTTTTTTTTACTCACGAGACCATTGCAAGAACTTGAGCATTTTGAGGAACTTTTTTTTCTAATCATAGTAACACAGACATATTTTTCGAAGATTCAAATGAGTGGGTAGTTCGGCACTTCCGTCACGGACCAAAATTTCTTATTGAGTCCTTAGAACTGACTCATGGAATCTTTGGGTTCCACAGAACACCAGTTGGGAAACACTGCGGTCTAAATAAACATAATTAATGAAATTTTGAACAAAGTTCTCCAGAGAAAAATATAATTAAAAAACCGTAATCGTTATCAAAATACAAATATAATTGTACATTATAATACAATGCAAGTGTCGGGTAATTATAAAACTTCAACAATTGAATTTCGTATCGTTGTTTTTATTATTATTATTATTATTATTATCATTACAAATACCTTATATTATTACAAAAGAATTTTAACTGACTCATAGAGAACATTCAATAACTAATATTATCTGGATAGCATAACAGTGTAAAAACTGTTGATCATTAAATTATTGTTTACATTTTATTAGAGTTTTTGAGAAAAAACAAATGGTTGATCAAAAAAAAAAAAAATGCTTCGAAATCTGATACTGTTTACCGCAGGAGGGCGTGCGTTTCGTTGGGAACAATGATAAAATAATAATCCCATTATATTAAAATCCGTATAACGTTTAACATTAAATTTATTGTAAATAGTAGTAAATATTGATAGTAAATTTAGTAGTGAATAATGGTATCATAATCAGAGACGTATTTAGGGGGGAGGGGCAAGGGGGGCATTGGACCCGGGCGCAAACTTTTGAGAGGGCGTCAGAATCCAGAATCTTAAAATATTGCAAAATAATTATTTTATATTATTGTAAAAATAAATTTTATATTATTATCACAGATAACATGAATTCATGTTATCTGTGTTATTATCATGACCACGGTACAGAATGTTATTCTACGACTACGGTCTTAGAAGATCTTCTAATAAGAGCGTGATCATGACCAAAAAAATTCAGCCGAGAGATCATTTTCAGTACTGAAGAGGGTTAAATCTTATTTAAGGTCGAGAATGACTGATGATCGCCTTAATAAGTTAGCGATTCTCTGTATTGAATTTACACTTACCAAAGATATGAACTTTGATGACATTATAAATACATTTGCAAAACATAATTCACGCAGAAAATTATAATTTTTTTTAAACATTTTATTTGATTAATTCATCTAAATATATGTTGGTATTGAAAATATTTGTATTTTTTAATAACCACTCCATATGATAGTTAAAACTCTTTACACAGTACAGGAATAACAAATTAACGTAAATTAAAAATGTTGTAGTAAATAAGTAAAAAGATAGAGAAATATTTTTAAAAAATAAAAAATATCCTACACAGTTTTCTGCACTTAATTGACTGTAATAATTGACATTATCTGACCTATCGCGCTCTGCCTATAAGTAACTGAAAAAAATATTCGCATTTATAAATATTTTTTTTTGGTTGTATAAATCTACATACCCAGTGTCTTATAAACAATTTTATTTTTAGGTTATTCTTAAAAGAGGGCACTTAAGAAACAGTGCCCCAGAGCGCCAAAAATGTAAATACGTTTCTGTTTATAATCAACGATACAACCTTATCTATACTAGCCAAGGGTTTGAATGAAAAACCAAGAAATAGAAAAGAAAAAATCTAATCAATCCTACAAAACAGTGTTGCCCCAATATCAATTATTACAACACCCATATGGTCGCAGTTGACATAATATGTGTGCGCAGAGGGTGTGTCCTTTTTATGCCCTTTTTCTATTTCATTAACTTGATGAGTTATTATTTTGTCTTGCCTTCGTATATTGGTTATCCCGCTTGTAAATGTAATATAATTTTATAAATTATACTTGATATTATTATATCTCTATAACGACACACAAAACACACAAAAATACGGCTAGATATTTGAAAAAAAAAATAATTAAATTATAATCAAGTTGTTAGTAGTTCCTCTATCGTATTACTACGTTTATTAATAATATTTAAGTGTTCAAAAATTAACGAACCGTGGCATAACAATGAGTATTAATAACATAGTAAATCCACGCGTTGAATTCTCTAAAAACAAAATCTCGTTCAAAACCAACATTGACAACTTTATTTTCGAGGACAATAAAGAATTTCTCTTCATTATATACATCTTTACCATAAATTATCATTTAAAAGTATAAAACATTAAATGCTAATCTATTTTTGCATTAGCTAAAATATTAATATTATTTTTAATTTATGATCTGGATTTTCTAGACATGGGTTAAAAGAAGCTGCGCTGTAATATCTTCAATCGTTCTGAAAACATCCATCATTAATGACATGCCATTTTCAGTAAAAACACTCAGAAACACCTATTGAAGCATTAAAATATAACAATATTTCGAATACCTTAACTATTGAAGGATAATATTTTTTAAACATTCAATGGTTATTAACTTTATAAAAGAAAAATCTACAATATTATTAACATTATTTTATATATCACTAATTACAGCATAAGAATATTCTACTCGTCTGAATACTCAAAGCAATCTAAGCAGATTCAAAACTGAAAAATCAAATTGTTAAATATATCAATTCAATGAATTTAATAAATTTTAATCTTGTAATCTTGTATAATTTTAAAACGTATTATTATAAACATTTAACTGTACAACTTAACCGTAACTTTATTGTAAATCTTTTTTTAAGAACTGATAATTTTAAAACTGGTCGAGAAATCAGAAAAAGGCCAGGTTCTTGACTTCTTTAATGATGACCAATAAATGATTATACACCGTATATAACACGATAAGACGTCGATAAAGGCAAATAATTCACACTTAAACATGTGCAAAATTACTGGCAGTATCAGTATTCCAATAATTAAATAATATAATATAATAGCTGCTATCCCGATAAAAGAAGATAACAAAATTCTACGTTTCAAAGGTCGACTCATTTTTTTCTGTGCAATAGTATATTATATGTACTCAAAAAATACCACAGAACCTATAAAGTTGTAGTATTCGCAAACCAAGTCAAATCAAATATATTTTATTTAATATTGTAGGTATATTTATTGTACATTATATAATCGTCAATGATCTCGATGCGATGAACTGCTCTCAAAACAGTATGTAATTAGGAAATAAAGTTTTTGTATTATTATTTATGTCTTGTCTGTGAAGAATTCATAGCTACTTAAGAGGATTGCATACTATCGGAGATACTTTTAACAAAAGTGTCGAGCATTGTTAAAAAATTTTGAAAACAGACTATATGCTATGCATTCAAATTACGACTTACCTTGGTTAATTTAGTAATTAGAAGAAAATAAAGGTTTCACGTTGAGGTTACTAATTAAAAATACCATATTATACTGCGCATGCGTGTACCAAAAGGGATAAGTATTTGTAATTTTCCCAAAACTGTTATTTTGGTACACATTTTCATATCCCAAACACCAAATTTCTATTCATAGTCATCCGGATGAAATATCTAGTGGAACTACCTAAAGCATAGACACATAATTATATATTATCTACGATATAAATTATATTTAACTAACAACATTATTTTGTATAACTTAAGTAACTACATAATTAGCCAATAAAGAAAAAAATAAAGACTTATTATTGAAAAAGTTTCACTGGATGCATTCTTCTATCGTGTCATCACGCCTTGTACATTTTACTCTAAAATTTACTTATTATATCAATTGAATACAGATTGTAAATATTTCTAATAGAAAAAAAAACTTGAGCAAAAAAAAAATTAAGAAAACGTCTATATGTATTACTATATGAATAATTATAATGTAATATATTATACTTTTTTTAGAGTCTTACGATACCCTTGGAATGCAGTACTGCAGTACCCCCCCTCACCTACACCAAATGAATACCAGAATACACCACTAAGGCGCATAATATATACTCTGCGGTAGCAATGAAACGCCGAACAGAGCGTATTTCAAGGTTCGGAATAAACAATACATAATATATATATAATGCGGTCGTATTATGTATTACAAATGATCCGGATTTTTCGCAATTACGATCTTTGATTGCTTGTAATTTAATTCCAACGTCTAACGACGCACAAAAAAAAAGAAAAAAAGCCGAGTGGGCGATCCCACCATCACCCCTACAAATACCCTGTAATCGGCGAGCAGTCGAGCGTTCCAGACGTTCCAGTACCTATAGGTATACAGCATGTATGAACATCTATAATCGATCGTTACTTATTCTACAACGGGGATGATTTTTTCAGCTCTGCATTGCACGTGCACTATATTGTCTAAACGAGAGTTTTATTTTTAGATTCTGAACGGAGTGATGGAGTAAAACTATTGGTTTTACAATGATGTGTGTTTTTTTTTTTTTTATTTATTTTTTTTTTTTGTGTGTCATCATGTTTTGGGGCAGTAAAAATGCTTCAATTTGCTTAAACAGCAACTTTTCTGAAAGGAAAGTAAATGTAGATGGTACTTGGGCGAGTCAAAAATCAAATTTTTTCAATACTTTTTGAAAAAAATCAAAAAAAAACCATAAAAAAATTACGAAAAAACGGGAAATTTTACGCAAAATCACGTTTTTACAAAATACATTTTTTTAAATTTGCTCTAACTCAAAAACCAAAAACCGCAACAACTTGCAATTTTCACCAAATCTTTATATTGGTGTTCTCTATATTATGGTTAAGTTCTCAAAGTATTTTAACATATTTTGACTTATTTATAGACAATTTAAATTTTCGATTTTTGTAAAATTTTTTTTTTAAACATCTATAAAATTTAATTAGCTGGCCGAAAACTCTCGAAAATTTAATACAAGATTTATAATAAGCTTAACTTATCGTCACTAAAAAATATCGGAGATCGTTTCACTCAAATTTTTTTTATAAGCCCATAAAGTTCAAATTTGAACAAAATATGTTAAAAATTAAAATTTGAAATTTAAATTTTTACGAAATTGCATTATAATTCAATTTAAATATAAAATACTATATTATTATATACACATTTTAGACAAACATATTAACTCCATTCAGAATCATTATTCGTATATAATGATAATAATAATAATAATAATATTGTTTATTCAAAGAATAAAACGGGCAAATCGCTCAATAGTACAAGTAAATAAGTAAGTTTAACAATAAGTTGATACGGACATGTATAATAACATAAATTAATAAAAATGATATATATCATTGCATTCAAATTTAACAAATCCATTGTAATAATGACCTATCCCATAAACGAGGTGCACTCCACCCCCAACTCTACAGCAAAGCGAGGCCCATCCGTTCTTTTTTTTACTTGTATTTACTGTAATGTAAACATAATTTACGTATTTTTTGATAAAAACATTTTTTCGTGATTTATTACATATAGGTCGAGTAATGATTCGAGAAAGTTTGTGTACAAGAATCGTGTATTTATCGCAATTCTTTTTATTTATAAGTTTTCTATATTTTTTTTTCGAAACAGGAACGTATAGGTAATAGAATAGAACGTAATGTCGTTATATATATAAATATATAATATTTTTGTTATTTCATGTTTTTGACTTTTTTTACAAAATCATTTTGTGTATGTCGCACTATGAATTGTGATTATAAGACACAAGTAAATAAAAATGTATACTTTAAATTGATATTGTGTCTATACTAATGTCTAATATAAATCCTAATCTAAATGTACTTTCATAAGACCAAATTTATAGCTAATGTATCACATAATAATAATCACTGTATCTAATCTTAATTATTTTGGTAATCGATGCCCAGTAGTATATTACATTTTGTTTACGCTATTGTCAGTAATCACAGAGCGCCTTCAATCATAATATACACATTTGTTTTTTTGGTAGGTACATAATGGACATAGGTGCTTTGTCGTATAATAATCTCGTGCATTTTTATTTAAAGCAGGTGAGTTGTTAATTTTTAAAAATTAATAAATCTTCAGCACAGCCAATGATTTATCATCTTAGATTTCTACTGAGCAAGTCATAAAAAAAAAAAAAAAAATGGCGGCTTAGAAATTTTTAGTTTTAATAATCATTAATCACTGTATAGTTGTTCGTTATTTAAATTATTATTTTATAATTTCATATTTTATTGAGCTTATTAACGTTTCAAAACTTGCAAGTCAGAAAATATATTTAGTCTTTAAATCCTCCCCCCACCCCTCTACAAATACAAAAAATATCTTTTGCTGATTACGGCTTTGATCTTGTACATTACAAGAGACAAGCAACCGACCAACGCATCCGCAAAATCGTTTTCCAAGTGGTTGATGCAACACCAAACAGAATGCGTGTTGTATACCCTAAAATAATAAATACTATAAATTCGTAGGTAGATATTATGTTATGTACAATCGTAGAAATCAAATCGAGTTTTATAATTTTTTTTTTAAATAAATAAGTGTTATGGGAATTTTTTCAAACTGTTATTTTCAATATCACACGTTTACGCATATTCTAAAGACATAATTAGTGTCTGAAAATGATAAAAAAAATACTGATTATCGAACTACCTAGGTCGTTTTATTGGGATTTATATTATATAACAAGAATTTTGTGTACTTATATAATATATATACGCGTTTAAAGTTCATAAATAAATTAAATTAATACAGTGGCGTATAGCAACAGATGATTTCCTATATATTGAAATCGTTGTATATTATTAGTGCGGTACACTCAAAACTTCAAACTATTTACCTATTTTTTTTTTTTTTTTTTTTTTTTTATTATTTTTAAACATAAGATATTCCTAGCCTAAGGCTATCTATATCTAGGGATATTTGACATACACTTATTAGTTTTAACGGTATTAACATGATAATTAAAATATTTTTGAGTATTAAGGATAATTAACAATTGGTAATTTTTGATGTACAGAACCTATTATGTTAAGTACTTACATATAATTATATGCTATATTTGTTATAGAACGTTTTCTCTTTTTCAGAGAAATATTTTAATCAGAAAAATTAAGTACAATTTACGAAGACAAACAGCAGTCAAAGTTATTTTTTTTTACGCGTATACAATCTGTAGTTAAGTTTTTTTTTACATTAAGCATGTTTGCTATTTTAATCGATGACATGAGTGGTTTGATTAAAAGGATCTAACCAGAGAATAGGGTAATATTTTGAACTTGATTTCTACAGTAAAACTTGATTTTATTTTTAAATTCATTTGTCTATTTGAACCAACAATTATACTGTAGAATCAATATAAGTACCTATGTATAAACGGAATTTTAACCAAGCACCGTCAGAGAAAACGTGCCCGGATATGTATAGTATTAAACTTCAAAATAAATATCGAAATAAAGCAGGTAAAACATTAAATACACGTTTTTCGATTGACGTGAGGACACTCTGTCCTATCAGCTACAGTGTTTAGTATAGGTACATAAAAATTACGATATGATGTAGGTACTGATAGTGGTATACGCATCCGCATTGTATTATAATTAATACGTGTCCATTACGTAATAATTTATACATGTGAACTGAATCGTATTTAACTATACTATTTGTTATACGCACCTTTCAATTATTTTATCGTTTGTCTAAAGTACAAACGAAAACACAAATCGAGTTCAGCAATCTTGTTATTTATACTGCGGCGACTGCTGAAGTGTTGAATTCGAAAACAGGTAAACGCGTTCATTTTGTTAGTCGTGGTTTTTTCGTTCCGCGCAAAGAATTCGAACGTAATACTATACTATTATTATAAGGTGTCATTTCAATCTAAAATATATTCAAATTTTTCCGCATTTTTGGTCATCAAACGAACATTTATTATGAAGAAAAAAAATACACTCGTATTCTTCAAAAATACAATCGAGAATCGTCGAACCTAATAATATATACATGTATTTTATTTACGCAAATTTATAATAACGTTCTTCGCGTGTAGCTTTTACATGTACTTGGACACATATTATGTTTTTATATTTTTACCTCGTTCAACAAATAACATTTATAAATTGTGTTCAAGAACAGTTTGACATGTTTATTTTTTTGTTATTGCTTCGAAACTGTACAGGCTTTCGATAGTTTAAACTACAGTATTTACCTATGCATATTGGTATCGGTCAGCTATTGATAACGAAAATGACCACCGGCTAATCGCTTACGACAGTATTCATAAAGTATATTATTTTAGATTTTTGTTTGATGATAAACGATTTTTACGAGATTAATATTATTTATAATGTCAAATTATTAGCGATAAATTATCAACGTATACTAACACTATTCGAAATATCATATTTTATTCAAAAAGAAAGTATAAATGTTTTCAAATGACTGATTTGAAAAGAAAGCTACTTTAAGTAAGCACTTAAAAAATTGGACAAAAATTTTAATAGGATTACCGATTACATATTGTTGCGAATCGTTTTATTCAAAACTAAATAAAGAATTTATAATCGACAATCCTAATATATTTTATTTTAAGGAGACTTTAAACAATATTCAAACATTAAATTATATTAAATTTTGCAATAGTAAGGAAACTTACCAATAAATAAGAAAGAAATAAGCAATACTTGAAAAACTGTATGACTGAGTATATTAATGGAAAACTTACACGAATAGAATATTTAAAGACAACTTGCGTCCGATTTCCAAATTAACGATTTTAAATTCTATATTATGTTATATTTTACTATTTTTATTTTATGTACCAAAGTGTTCACTTCAACGATCGCTAACGCACATTCTTAACCAGCCTACTTTAAAGTTGGCAGTTCTAAACCTGTAAAATTGAGAAGGGAAATATGCGTAATTAAACAAGAACCGTTTAACTTAATAAAATACTTTTTTTAAAGCGGGAACCGAATCGACTTGTGGGGTGAGGATCGGGAACTAATTCAGTACCAGTAATATTATCTACCGGAACAGATAGATAAAGAAGACGAAATAGGAATGTACTTGTGTACTTTATTGAAAAATGAATTATCTATATAAATTATTATTTAACATGTGCTTATATATTCAGAACCTCTTCGTCTTAATGTAAAGTAATAAATAATGCGGTTACCGCTTCAGCGTCCTCTGAGAGAATGCGACGCAGTGGCCGAATCTATTAATATGATTTTGTGGGTATAACATCGTCGTCCTATGGGGCAAAATCAGGGACGGAGTATTTTTAATTAATGGCCACGTTGGCGCTGGTACTGCAGGTCACGTCAATGTCCGTAACAGGTCCATCGGTAGAGGCCGAATCTCTTACGTCGATTTTTCCTTCATCCTGCTCGAGAACAGCTGCAGGAGTCGAGTCCTTAATGTCGATCGGTGCAGGTTGAAGTTCATAGACGTCCTGTGAGATAACTGCAGGGATCGAGTCTTTACCATCGATCGGTGCAGGTTGAAGTTCATAGTCGTGCTGCGAGACAACTGCAGTGTCTTTTTCACTTACGGTCACGGTGCCGGCCGCATTCACATGGCATAAGACAGCATTTTTTTCGGCGCTGGTACCGGTCACGTCAATTTCCGTACGTTCATCGGCAGTGGCCGAATATTGAACGTCGATTGCCGCAACGGGTACAATTTCGTCGTCCTGTAACACGACCTCAGGGGCCGAGTCCCCCCCGTCGACTGCAGCCGTGGCGGCCGAATGCACATCATCCGGGACAGCAAAGTGCACGTTCAAACCAGATTTCCGGGTATCCTCAATCGCGGCCAAGATGGTCATTTCCGCACTGTTGCAGTTAGCCACCGAAGTGCCCGGCTCGGCCATGATCGTTTCCCGGTCCGTCGCTGCGTCCTCCGATGCCCGTGTTCCGTTTACTGCATTCTTAGCTGCAGTCGCGTCCTGCACGGAGTCCGCCACCGTCTGATCGTGGCGAACATTTTCCGTCTCCAAGTCACGTTTCGTAGCCAATGACATACAACGGTCGTGTACGAAAATTTTGCATTCTGTACGAACAACCAAACAAAAACCGGTTGCAAATATGGTATATTATATATTATGTGCTATATGAGCCAACGAGGGATATGCAGCGAACTGCAAAGTCATGTTTTGCGGACGAACGGACAACTTTCCGGCATATAATCATATAACATGTATGTAAGTTTTACTTACCTAGACATCGCAGAGTGGCCGACAATATTTTTCGCGTATTGCACAAATAACACTTGCAGAACCATCGTTTTTTTATGCGAAATAACGATGTATTCGGTCCAAAAGGTTTGCCGAACACATGTTCGCTGCATTTTTTCTGGTTCTTATTCATGATTTTTCAACGAAAATAATCTTCTTCACAATTAAATTTTATGATCGAGAACAATTATAACAAATTTATTCGTACAATATGAAAGACTATATGTAAATAATATATGGTATATTATATTCAATACGTCACGGAAAAAATAAATTAGATAAATGCAAGACTACAGGATAAAGTTCTTTCACAAGTTGTCAAATCGAACTGAAGGAATATATTTACAGTGTTTGGTAATTCAATGTTTTAAGTATACATATTATTTTTGTATCTCATAACAACCGATATTTTGAAACAGTGTAGGAATATTATTATAATATATCGTAAAATTAATAATTAAAGAATGTACCGGACAGGATACTAATAGTAAAATTACGATAGTTGATTTATGATAACATAATATAAAGCTATGCATTTGTAGGAAAGTGATTTTTTTTTTTGCTGATTATATAAGGTAGCTTTCTTAGTCCAACATTAATTGAGTTAGAAATCCCTCTGATGAAAATGCACTGCAAGGTGTATTCATAAGTAATGTCCAACAGAAATGCACTTTCCAGACTTTTCTAACTGACTGACTTACTTTCATAACAGCGCTATTCTTACTAAGTATACATATAGTGAACAATTTAATAGTCAAAACAAATTAACACAACAATTCAGAAGAGAAATAAACTAAATAATATTATTACATTGATATATCCAGTAATACAAATAATAATTAATTAATATATGTTTGAACGGGAATTAATTATAGATTTGTGTTTACTTTTTTTGAGTGAAAAAAAGTAATGACTATAACATGAGCGTACATTACCAACATCTATTATCGTATACTTAAGCATTTTAAAATACTATGTAATTCCGAAAACAACCGTTCGGCAGGAAGGTTAGTTATTCATTTTTTTTCCACACAATGCCGATACAATGTACAAATATTGTGGCTGTTAGGTATATATTTTGAATTAGAAAAACTGATGATTTACAAATTCGTTAGTAAATGTTACGTTTCCAGCGCTCCGTTTTAAATAAATAAAAGTGGTACGCTAGAAAAAATTAAAAAAAGAAATGGGACTCTCCGTCCCCCGAGTCCCCTCCCGAATCAAGCACTCTACCTGTAAGTACATATAATGCAATGTATACACGGATATATTATGTTATAAACTTGGTATAAGTAAGGATTATTATTATTCGTTACCCATTCTACACATTGTGTAATATAGGTATGTATATCAAATGTAATATTTTACAATCGCATGAGTACACGACACTTACTCTATACACAATATCATTCGGCAACTCGTCGATGGATCCCATCTTGTTTATCTATAAGTGTATCTACTACCTACGCATATTTGTACGGGTATGCTGGTAAAATATCACGTTACAGAAATTTCGCCACTAAAATATCGATGGAATCGCGAAACTAAAATATCGTCAGTATTTAATATTTAGGTATGTATTACTTATAGGTTTATTTAGTAAATAAAATATTTACGTGATGTTTGTCATTATTCGCACGTGTTGAGGTTTGAATTATATATTGTATATGTCATATAATCTATATTGATTTTCGATCAATTATTACTTTTGACACCTGTGATATATAGATACACACATTTACACAATATTTTACATTTTATCATTTGCAATATTTTGTGGAGTACATTGTATTGCTTCACTTCTTGGCTGTGTATAACTATACAATTTTATATTAAAGAATGGCATTAAATATTACAAAATCAAATCTATTACAAAGACTATCTTCAAGGTATTTCCTTCGATAATTATTTAAATTAAATACTATTTTAAATTATTTTACTTGGATTAATCATTATATATATTTTATCATAACCTACCTATTTTTTTTAAATTTAAATTTATCTATTTTTTGTCATATCATGTATTACCATATTTGCTATGTTCATTTTAAACTATATACTAACTATTAAATAATAATATTATATTCCAACATAAGTTACATATTGTTATATTATAAATTAATTGTTATATTATGATTGGAGTTAAATGTATGTAATATGTATGTACTAGTGATATTTTAGTTTCACGATATTTTGTCGGTAATTCCTTGTAGAACAACGTATTAAGATAATAATAAGATATTTGTATACTTGTAATATTATATACTATAATATGCGCTAGCTATATAATCTCCAATATAAAAAATAATTACTCATAATAATATCACATCGATACGTTATTTGTGCACATGCAGTTTCAGTAGGCGGACTGCGGTACCGTAATGTACGTCTTCTATAGGCTATAATAATTTATAGTCTCAAGTATCCATTAAAGTGTACTGCTGCATACGTGCATGCTAGGTTTACTTGTATATTATTTACATTTCGATGCTTTAATTGTTATAATGTAGTTTAATAATAGTAATTGCGAAATACGAAACCGATTAAATAACGTTGCGATGCATATCTATAAAGTAATAATATATATTGTAATTCCATTACATAATATTTTACATATTGTACTATTATATATGTGAAGGGACGAGAAACCGAAAAATTGTAATGCATAAGTTTTCGAGTCGTAAGGATATTGAAATATATACTGAGAGAGATTTAAAAGAGAGGACTGTATAGTTTGGGCATGATGGAGGAATCACACGAGTCGCTTATGAGAAAAGTAATTGCAGAAAACCCAGTAGATAGGAGACCTCTTGGAAGAAAACGGTTAAGGTGGAAAGATTGCGTCGAAAAATATGTTGAAATAGTGGAACCAAATAGTCACTGGTGGGAATTAGCAGAAGATAATATAGAGATAGATGGCAGTATGTTTATTTAAAGGTATTATGGTCTTAATTGGCCATAACCAAGAAAGAAGAAGGTTATAAATATTCTCCTCACATAACAAACATATATTTAAATATATTTTTGAAATCATATTTTGGACTATCGATAAACTGTTAAAATACGAGCCGTTACGTATGCGTATTATTTAAGTATTACTGTACGGACAACTAAATGTCTTGGATGGATTCGTCTCGGAGTCTAGAATTTTAGACATCTGCAAACATACGTTACAGCTGTAAATAAAACATTCGTAGGGACACTTGGGAAAGTATTTTGAATATTACTATATTGAGGTAGGAAATATAGACAAAATGCTCGTTGGGAAAGCGGCAAAATAATGGCTAGCTGCTTCCCATTCAATTCCGGCTATGGCTGGAGAATTGAAAAAGGGTAATATTTAGAACGGCTCTCGAAGAAATAAAGTCGTGAACATGTTCAACAACGACGTATTCAGAAAGTTAGTTGGTACATAAAAAAAATGTCATTTCTTTTAAACATTGTATACATATAATAAAACTGAGAACATCTACTTGTATCTATCATTGAATATCTATTGAGAAAAAAATACTTTTCAACAGCTATATAATAATTATACGGGTAACACGTTGAGATGTACATGCTAAAATTGTATATTAATATATTATATAACGCATGATAATGACTTAAGGTTCAAGTATATAGGTAATAACGTGGCCGAATTGTCGTTTTTGACAGAGACTAAAAAAAAAAAGTGATACATTTTTGGCCACTTGCCACATTAATGGGTATAACTATATTCTTATCGCTTTATCTTATACTACATCAAACTGTATGCATTAATTTTAAAATTTGAACATAGAGTATAAATTATCGTAGTAATTAAATTACGCATTGGCTTAAAATAAGTAAATTGATCAATACATTTGGTTTTGACAACAGTGTTAACAGTGTTAATATACCAGTTATCATATTATGTTCAATTAGCTATACCAATAATAATATTCTTTAAGTTAATGTATTTTAACTGTTTTCAATATTATACTTTTTGTATGAATGTATGTATGTATTTATGTATTTGGTTATTTATTATTTTGATTCGTACCTATCATCGATAAATTCTGATTTATTATATGAATAGTAAAAAATTCCATTTGCAATTTTAAATTCTTAGACATATATAAATATTATACCAGTATACAAATATTACGAAAATTATATTTATTTAGGGGTAAAACATGATTGCGTACGTCCGTTATCGGCGATACCTTTTTCAGCTACACGATTCCGTACGATTTTACATGATTCTTAACTACACGATTGCGTACGAAATTTTAAGCGTTGTTGCCAAGTTGTATACCGGTATATTATTTTAGTTTTATTTTCAAAATATGTGTCTTATTTTATGACAATATTTATATTTTTGTCAATCGAATTACGAGTATCAAGTAAATTGTAAGCAATTTATACAATATATATTTTTAATTATTTATTTATAGTTTTTAGTATACAATTTATTATACAATCGGTTAATAATGGGAGAGTAAAGAAAATGGCAAAAAAAAGATTTAAACAGAATTCAAAATACTATAAAGGATTATGATGAGTATAAAATCCATAAAAATGTGATTAAATATTTAAAAATAGTAGGTTATAAATATCAAGAAATCGAAATTCAAACATTTAAAAAAAATTTATTTACGATAATTTTATTATGACGAGACGATTTTATTTATTTATTAATTATTTTTTTTTTAATTATTATAAGACTTTAACGTATTTTATAGTATATTATATTATTATTATTATTAATACGATGAAATTAGTAAATTTGACAACGTTGTATACAATTTCATATGCAATCGTGTTTATTTTTTTTCTTTAACCCATCTATAAACATACGCAATCGTGTTACCAAAAAGGACAAACGTACGCAATCGTTTTCTACCCTTATTTAGCTACTAGTCTTAATTATTTCCAAAGCATCCATAATAATATCATTGTAACTATTTAACTATTTACCTATTTATGTATTAGTGAGTCGGTTAGCTAAGCGTAAGATTAGTTGAATATACACAGCCACACACGTATTACATACATTTATATCATACATTTTATGTTGATAACGATTAAGAATTCAATACCATAAACAAACTTTGCATTCGATTTAATTACTCTCTGACAACATGGCAACCTGCAATACTTAAGTGAGAGAAAAAATGACAGATAATATAAAAATTGTAGAGATGAAGAAAATGTTCAATAAAATTCAATAATATGATAATTTAAATTATAACAGACACATTCATTGTTGAATGGCAAAAATAATAAATAACTTTAAAATAATGAATAACAAAAAAAACTTTATAATAAAATAATTTAAGTCTAGTAGTCAGTCATTTTTTTTCTGAGTTATACCTACTTATAATAAGTTTAATATAGAGATTACCACGTTCACCGGATTATATTATCAATTACTGCTGTATTGGTACTGTACAACAGTATAACACCACCTAAAACATAATGCTATTTTATGTAATTTAATTTTTTTTATTAAATTTTAATTATTATAATTAATTACTCTTGTGTTGGTCCCTATGTGGCTATATATTTACTATAATATTTATAATTAACCTTAAATAACATTAAATCTATTGACATTGACTTATTACCTAATTTATTTAATATTATAACTGTCGTGTACCCAATACCTAAGTATAATTATCTTTGGTTTTAAAAAAAATCGGAATAAAAATTGATTCCGATACAAAAAAGGTCATTGCTTAAAATAGGAGACAATTCAAGTGTAAATGGTATTTTTGGAATCGGGAGGTGATTCAAGTAACCTTTTTTAAAAAAAATACATGGAAGTCGATTCGAGGATCAGATGGGAGGCAATTCGTGTGCGCCCATTATATTATATAGGTAATACACGTGTGGTCAAAATTCAAAGTTTAGGTCATTTCACCTCCGCGAACTGCAGCAGGAGACGCGTTTTCTTGTTTTATAATACATAGTGTTTTTACGTCACACAATTTGTAAACAAGTTTATTTTGAAGTTGATGTTTGTTTTAATAATAAATGTTATGTTTTGCAATGATGGACTGCAGAAGTGTACACCTATACATAGTACGTGTATGTGTGTGTGTGTGTGTGTGTGTGTGTATACATATTTTAGCAATAACCATTAGCCTGTAGCCAATAGGGTATATTATATTATTTTGTATACGCGTTTGTATGTACCATCGTCCGTCGTACTTTGTACGGTTATATTATATAATATGTACCCTATATGTATACGCAGTGCGCATATTATTACGATTATGTGTGTATGTGTGTGTGTGCACACATAATACACTCCATTCATTCATCATTGATCTGATGTTATTTCGAAATTTCATCATTCTTTTTTTCCCCCTGCCGACTATTTCCATCATAATACACCCAAATCAACCCGAATAATGCGACGGGTCCGAGAGAGCGCACGCTGTAGCACGCATTTGAGTATTTCCGAACAACACATTATATATACAGGGTGATTTTGTTTTACTTTTTAACCTTGTTCACCCCGTTTCTGTTATGTTCCGGTTATGCGTATTTCCAAATTCAGATTTATGGAATACTCAGAATATTCGTTCCGCAGGGATAAAACTATACACGCATTTCCAATACACAGATTTCTCGTAATACCTCATCTTGAGTACGATATATTATTATTATTATTATTATTAGTTTATTTACGCTAAACGACTATTTAACATGGATACAAAAAGTTTACAAACTAATTAATGGTATGATTAGAAATAATGTATAAGAAATTAATTAATATATAATATAAGTTATGACTTATGAGTGATAGTTAACTATTGATAAGTACACAATAAAAATGTACAGTGTACTTATAGAAGACAATTAAAATGTGAGGGACGTGGCCTAAGTAATTAAACTGAATTAGCAGCTCCAAGTATACGATGTAGTATGTGGTTATGTCCGTATGATATGTTTTATGTGCTGGAATATAGAATTGGGACTGGGGTTCTAGAGGAATGGTTTGGAATTCTGAATGGTATGACTGAAAGAAGATCAGGCACGTCAAATGATAAGCCACTTAATAGGGCAAATAGGAAATCTATATAAGTCCGCTTTATCATGGTGTGATGATTAGGTTTAAATATTTAGGATTTGCCATGTATTGGCAAATGTAGTCGTGAGATATATGATGAATATTAAATTTAAAAGCCACGTAATTATAAAATGTGTTTTGTACACGCTAAAGACGAATCTGATCTTTAGCTAGAAAAGTTTTCCAGATTATATTGATCCGTATTCTAACAACGGACGAACTAGGGCAAAATATAAAGTATGCGCAGACCCTCGGGAGATTGTGTTACGTGTGATAAACCCGAGTGTTTTCAGAGATACATTGTACATTGATATGAGAGCTGAAACTGAGATCAGTTGAATAATTAAATCCTAAATCTTTAATGTTGTAAACACGTTCTAATTTGAAGTCGTCGAAAAAATAATCGGATAGAATGGAAAGTATATAGGGATTATATAGTTATGTTGTGTCTTGTGGCTGCAATAACAAAAGTTTCGTCTATCAAATGGCAACATTTTTTTTCTCTCCCGCAAATAATATTATTCAGTTCATTTTCCCATCGGGAATTTGGGATGTATCGTGTAGTAGACGAAATTCTGATCAGATTTTCAAATAACGTTCAGAATTTGAAAAAATCCATATTCAAAGTATATAAAAATTGGTTGAAAATGGTTAAAAATCACCTACGCCTACTAGTATAGGTAATGAAAATAATAATAATTCGCATAATACAAAACGTAAACTGCGTGACCGCAGAAACAATAATAATATGTATAGTAATACGCTCTGCAGAACACGCACACGGTATTATACTATTGTATAAAGTGCATGTTTGTAGTACTCAAGTATACCATTCAACTATTGTGCGCGCATATATATGTATTTATTAATTATTTAAAATATATAGCGTACACACCGCGTGTATATTATAATGCGATATGAATAATATTATTTAACACGTACGCGGTCATAATTAGCTGTACAGCGCCGGAACACAATATATAAAAGTCACCAACAGCAACGAGATGAAAATAAAAAGTTTCCCCGATGAAATTAAATTTTTCCGTCAACCACCGCCGGGGTGAATTTAATTATAATATTATATTCGTCTGCTGCTACGCGTGTAGGTATATCGTATATGTATGTATTGTATGTGTATATATGTATACATATATTTGTGTGTACATTTCGCGAATACGTCATTTAATGCAGACGTGTGCGCGAATAACATGTATATTTATAAGTTATAAAATAATAAAACGAAACAAAAAATTATTTATCTAAGTGTTCTTGTCGAATAAACATGCGCGCGGTGGCGCAGAGACACACACGCACGACGTGCGCGGAGGGTGTGCAAAAAACCGCAAAATGTTATTATAGGGGGATTGTTGCGTGGAAAAAAAAATATAACAAAAATATTATACGTGTATTTACATGCGTGTCTATTTATATATATATATAATAATGTTCTTTCGACCATTGCAAGTAATACGATAATATGACGTTTTATAACATATAATATATGCGCGTGCGACACGACTGCAGTGCGCTATTTTATGAACATTACATATACCTAAAAACTTTATAATTCTATAATATATTATAACGTTATTATTTAATGTACGCGCATAATCAATTTAGTAAACAGTCCCCCCCGTTCCGCGCAGAGGGTATGTGCAACGTTTTCGCACAACCATCGCAACAGCTATTATTTGGAGGTATTAATCATAATATATTTTATCATTTGTACACATACAGCAAAACTTCATTATTATGTAACTAATTTTTCCGCTATAAGAAGTATTATTTTTCCGTTATGAAGAGATTATATTACATAGTATAGAAAACACATTTTTTTAAAAAAATTTAAAATTGCATAGAGGTAATATATTATAAGATATCATGTATATATGAATAATTTCAGAACAAAATCATTTTTAAATGCTTATATAAATCATGTATACGTACATTTTTATTTTAATATGAGTAGTTATATTTTTTATTTAATTACTACTATATTGTATTTGATTATTTTATTAGCTATATTCGAGTAATTATAATAATTTTTATAGTATTATATTCGCTTTCACGAGCTTTTGTGGTTAATTCGAACGTAACGATCATTTTTTTTTTTTATGGAACCATGACGTTTTCATTAAACAAGTTTCTATTTAATAAATTGATTTAATACTAAATTAGTTTATAATGTCTGTGTTTCGGAGCTCTCAAAAGCATGATAGTGAAATAAAGTTTCGGGAACATAACGATAATAACAACGCTCTTACGATACTGTATAAGCGTGTCGTGGATTTTGACGGGCCTTTAACAAACATAATAATATGAATTTATTAGCAATTAGCTTATATTAATAGCTATAAAATATTATTATTATAAAATAATATTTACTTTATAATTTTACGTTTTAATTAAGCGTTACTATACATTGACCGCATTTGCATGCATATACGTCAATGTCGTACGGTAAAAATGTGCAGTGTTATTACATATCGAAAAAATTGAATTTTTTTAACGAAATTTCTATAAAACGATTTTTTTCAAAAGTTTTACTTTTACCGTATTTCTACAATGTAGGTACGCTGCAGCGAAGCATATGACGAACACTTTTAGTATTTTAATAAATTATTTGTATTTTAATACGAGTAAATGTAATACACTCTCCCATCTCCGTTTACACACATCACTGCAATGCGCTTATTCAACCATGTATCGTCTGATTCGTTTGCGTACACTATAACAATATTCCAATGTTATATTACACATTATTTTTTTTTTTTTTTATTTGAAACAAATGCCTCGGCAACTATAGGGCCATTGGCTACAATAAATTACATAATTTTTATATTGGGTACAAACTTATGAGGAATACTAAGGTAATATAGATAATACAGTAAATAAATGGGAGCTGTAGGTATATAAAAATGATTGTAATGCATTATGGGTGGTTATGTTATACTTATAATATATTATTAGGAAGTATTTCATTAAATTACACATTATTATATTATATTATATACCCACAACGAATCCAAACGCGTGTATACTGATACTCGCGGCGGCTAGACGATACACAGGCGATAATCCAATATTCGCAATCATTAGAATAACACTATATCGTCGTTTAATGCAGGTGAACAATAATATACAATATAATATCATAATAACATCCGGTAAAAATCATAAATCAATAGCTAGTGGCATATTATAAGCAATTCGCAGTTGGATGTGTTGTTATACTGTTTACGAATGATGACGAGTATACCTTACGGCTTACACAATATTATGATCAAATATTTTAATAATTCAAGAACCAATATCAAAAATATTAATAAATAATTTTAACTTTTGAACATTGTTCACGGTTTTTATTTTATTTTTATTTTTTTATTTTTTCATAATAGTGTTTTTGTTCCTGTTCTTTTTTAACCGAGCACCACCCAAATATATTTTACACATAAGGTGAATTTGAATCATACGCTCGCAACGCCACTCTTCAAAATTCCCATACACGCGCATATACTCGTATACTCGTTCGATATAATATAAATAATATAATACAAACGCATATATAAATATATACTGATGCATTGTCAGATTGCCTTGGCCAAATGAAATGATGTGACACAGCGTATTATTGTTACATAATAGTTAAAGTAAACTGGAATGTGCATTGCGTATATGTACACTGCTGTGAGGTACATAATAACGGCGTAATATTTAATAATTATAAAATTTCTCGTATATTATATTCAAAAAACAATCTTCATAAATATTAATATGCTCTATGTATGCCTTGTACATATTATGTGTATAATATACGCTCAGATTATCTATTTTTACGTTTACGTCAGAAGTGATTAAATATACACAGGCAGGTCAGAAAAGCGTTATTGACGAATCAGCTATAGTATTTAATATTCATGTATTACATTCCGTTTTCTACGTGTCCGTTAGTGATCGTATATTAACATATAACTACTTCTAAACGATTTGATCAAATTACGCTGCACGTGGTTTTTTGCAAAATTGTCGATGAAATTTTCCGGTGGAGGTTTTTGGCTATTGCCATCCATTATGAGTACATATTATATAGTGCTTATTTTGAACTTGGACATGTGTGCAAGAATTTTTCCACTTTTCGGTTACCTAGGAAATATTTTGTGTAGGTATTATGTTGATTTTAATAATTGCCCACGAGGTCATATTCCTATGTACAACGTGTTTTGTCATAACGATACGGTTCGTAGTTATGATATTGTTGATAAACTTGATATGCCAATAGAAAGAACACGATCAAATTCAGTTTGTGTAAATAGGTATAGAATTTGTGTTTCCAGCAATGAGAAATAAATACCGAATATACGCCACTGACCATATGCGTATTTATAATAATATTGTGTTCATATATGTCTGTTGTCTGTACTATATTATAGTACCCCACATCGTTGAACACTGCATACCCGATACATAGAATCTATAAGGCGTTGTAGAAAATAATGTAAAGAAATTAAAGATAGATCATATTATACATTTATACTGATGAGATTCTGTAATTTTCATTAATTGTTTATTAACTAATTATTTTTGACTATTCCTTTCGCTGTATTATTGAATTAACTTATATGATTTATACTAATGCTGAAATATTTAGCATATAACGCGGGTGGGTATTATTACCGCAGTAACCATAATAATATTTTTATTTACGCTGATCGCTGCTCTCGTCATACGATTTTTTGACATTTTTTTACGAAATTTGACACATGCCAATAAAATAACTGTAATTACTACATAATAACGGTTTTTATTTTCGTCCATACAGTTGCCGAGTTATCAAAAATAACTAAAATCGGTTTTAAAGGGTGGTATATATAGTGATGCTATCAACGGATATATGCAATTTGATATTATATAGTATAATTATAATAAGTAAAGTGGATATATAGTGTAATGTGTAAATGGTATAATATAATAATGTATGATAAATAATGACTACTTACTATAATAATCAGTACATGATGATAACCATGATTCATGGTAATATGTACAAAATAGAAACATTTTTGTCATTCACATGATTCTACATGCACGACAATACCTTCAATGTGAATTATGATTATAATTGAGAATACGTTCAGGAGATATTTTAAGAACGTTTAAATGCTGTCCAACTCACATAAGATACCTTTTTATTTGATTTGATTTCATAAAAACAGGATAGCGCACAGAAGATTTTTAAAGATATCAAAAGTCCAAAACTTAGTTTTAACCAACTTTGCACGTAGAGGTTTTTCCTTGCCAACGACGATGATACCAAAATATGTATATAATATTATACGCTTTAATAGCGACTGTTGGCGGGCTTTCATTTCGGTATATATTATAATTTATAATATAATAATATATATTATTCTATAGACTATCCGTGTGTTACATATCACATAAAATTATATAAAATTAAGACTTTATCGATTCGAACTGTTCGCAACTTCACGTGTTTTAACAGGAAATACCTTACTCGAGTATATTACCCAGGTGTTTCAATATTGTTCCTAATCGTTTAAATCATTATAATTTAACCGATTTGGCCATGTACATATATGCCAGTCTACACAATCGTAATCGGCCCTAATGAGCTAACATAATACAGTGTGCGTGAAATGTTAATAATACGAGTATACCCAACACTGCAGCACAGATCTCAAAGAGTCATTATAATAATATAATATGATGGACGTAGGAGGGTTTAGTTACTCAATAAATTAGATATCTATAGTTTTCTCAAGTTTAAGATATTAGTTGATGCATTATTAAATGACTGCAGAGAGTGTTCAATAGTTATTGGTCAGTTCACCTACGATTGTGTTATTTCCAGTCCATCGAAATATAATGCACCACCGTTCATCACAAGCAAACAGGTCCGTAAGCACATAAATTACGTAACACCACTGTTATGTGTATACTTGTAAGTAGTGTCTCCGAACCCTGTGTTTAGTTAAGGGCACATTTTCGAAAATGTGGCTGGGAGGAAGCTTTTTTCTCTTCTTTGTATAATCCTCGACGGATCACGATTACTATAAACTGCTTACTATTTATAATATATATATATATATATATATGCCCTCGCCGTCTCAAACGGAACTGGTCTCGTGATTTACTTACTTAATCAGCCTAGAGCAATAAAAAAAAAAAAAAAAACAAAACTAAACAAAACAAAAATTAAAGAATTATTATTGAAGTAGTGTCATTGGATGTCTTCTTCCACCACGCTATCACGCCTTGTACATACTATCTAAAATTTACTTATTGTATCAATTGTATACAGATTGTAAATACTTCTAATAAATAAATATATATATATATATATATATATATAGGTATATGAATAATGATTGGTATACATAAAAGTTTAGACTATAATAAAAAATTGTTTTTAAAAGTAGAATTATTAATGTATAGACGAGACGGCCATAAGAGTATCATTTCTCGGTACCACCGCGTATTATAGAAGAGCACGTATGCATAAACATACGTATAAAAATCGCGCACTCTCTGCCCCGCGCCCATTCTGAGAAACCCTCTTTGCCACATATATTGTGTACGCGGGGACGATGTTGCGACGACCGACGATAATCGTCGGGGAAAAAAAGCTTCTTGCGTGCAACGGACGTAATATCGTTTCGGTAACCGTAGGTTAGGTCGCGTCACCGACCGTCCGCATAATATAATATTTATTGTCATTATATTCTGCGTTGGAATAATGACATTATATTATTCGTCGTATTATATAATACGCATTGTTTTTGAAAATCGTATTTTATTTTACACATTCTTTTCACTCGTGCGTCGTCCGGCTGCTGTTCGGCGCGCGCGGGGGTGGAAAATAAAAATATTACGTAAAGAGCACAGGCGGCGGTTTACACTATGGATTTGCCGGTCGCGCGCCGTCCGCTCACAACGTTTTATTTTATTTTACTCTTACATGTGTGGCGTGCTGTGCACTCGTCCGGCAGTGGTGCGCAACATGGTTGTCGGTGACGAAGACGGCGGCGGCGGGACACCGATATATTATATTCGCGAGCGTTTGTATAATATTCGCGAACACGGCGGCGGCGGCCTATATGTTAGCGCGAGTGTTTTATTACGCGACACACACACAACACTCGCTCCGACGTATGTGTGTGTGCGTCTACCGATGGCGCGGAGTGGAGGGGTGGGTGTACTCGGGGGAAGGGGCCGTCTGCTGCTGTTGCGGGGCGGCGGTGGAGGGGCGGGTGTCTGCGCGGACAGATGGCGAGTGTGCGTGTGTGTGCGTTCGTAACGCGAGAGATGATGGGAGGAAGGGGTTTGGTTTAGTTTTTTACCTCCCCCCATGCACCTTCCCCTCCGCGGACCGGGGCCACCGTTTTGCCGTACGGCGAAAAGAGGCGCGCGTGGTGCCGCCGCCGCCGCTGCTGTTGGTGCTGCGGCGGTAGGGGGACTTTGACGGTCGGCGGCGTCGTCATTGACGGTGCGCGTGGTGGCGGTGTCGGGGGGTCGTCTAGCCGGTCGGGTGAAAGACCCAGACGGTATCGCGCGCGCGCGTCCGCGGGGGAGGGGAGATCGGTGGTTGCGGTGGCGGCGGTGGCCGCGGCGGAGAACAGACCGACAGGTCGGTGGTGCAGAAGGTTGGTGCGGGGACGACGAAAAAGGGGTGGGGCGAGCGGAGTGCGACGGGACGGTTCTTCGCCGCCGCCACCGCCGCCCACCATCATTCGGTTGCCAACTTGTGTGCGCGCTCGTATGTGTGCGTTTGTACGCGCACGCGCGCGCGTGTGTGTGTGCGTGTGTGTGCGTGAGTGAGCGCGTGACCGTCCACCGCCGCCGCCGCTTTTTCACGCGACCGCGCGCACCGAGTGCCCTACGGCGGCGTACGCAAAGGCCGCTGTCGGCGGTATCATCGTCGTCGCCGCCGCCGCCGCCGTGCCGTTGACGCCGTGCTGTACGCGATCGGCCGCACCGAGCGTTGCGGGCCACCGCGGTGGCACTACAGGCCTTTGCGCGCCCATATGCCGCCGTGCGCGATCATCCGACGGCGGCACATTCGCGCCGCGGCACCACACATCACGGCATTCGCACCGCCATTCGTCCGCGGGCCACCGGCTGACTTTGTCGACGACGCGCGCGACCGCGGACTTTTCATTTTCAACACTTTTTACGCTCTCTCTCTCTCTCTCTCTCTCTCTCTCTCTCTCTCTCTTTCTCTCTCTCACTCTCTCTCTCTTTCACTACTGCTGCTGCAGCCTTTCATTTCGGTCATGGCACCGGACTCTGATTTTTTCCCGTGCATTCTCCACTTTTTTTTTTTCACATTTTTCGTATTTTTCACTTTATTCTACTATACGTATAATGCTTGTATAATAATAAATTATTTGCAGTCGGACGCGAATGTTATATTAAAATATACAATCGAAATTCTCTCTATAAAAAATGCAATAACATGTTATAATAATATTTTTCTTTTCGCGTGATCGTCATTGCGGAAAAACATCGACTTAATTTTTGAAGCATTTAACTCTAAATATATATACATTATTATAATATATGCGTAATATTTTTAGTATTATGTATATTTCGCCGTCGACGTCGTCTCGCCGCATTGCCACCAACGAACCAAACAACTGAACAACGGCCGATGACGGTTCCTCTTCGAATATATACAGGTACTTATATTTTTGTATTAATTATTAATTTTTTTAATTTTTAATTTTATTTATGCACGATTATTACGGGTCCTCATGGGATATAGAAAAAAAAGACTTTTTTCATAATAAAAAATTATACGTCAAAAGCGGGTGGGGGTGTCTTGAGCCGAGCAGGACTAGATGGCCACGTCTTAATTCACAGTTATCGGTCCGAACCCGGTCACCATCTCCGGGAGGGATGCGACTGGCTTTGTAAAAAATAAATCGTACTACCACCGTGCCGGTTCTTAAAATTTAATTTAACCTTGAAAATTAACGGTCCACGTATTATTATAATAATAGTCTTAGATGCTAAAATCCCTTATCGCGAAAAAAAAGAAGAGTTCTGAGTTTTTCGGACGGGCGAAAAAAAAATGTTCCCATATCCTACAATAAATTTGCGTTCAAAACTCATATGAATAATAATAATTTATTCTATTGTGTACTCATAGTTACGAAAAATAACGGTAGTTCCTACGCCATAGAGTATATTATATAGTATTAGTATGTTATAGTAGTCGCGAAAAAAAAAATTTAGGACGGTACGTGCGTGCGTTCGTTTGCCCGCTTATCTAAACGCGAACCGGCAGCGGCGGCAACGGTATACACCTCTATATGCGACCGAGGTCAACGTACTGCTCTGGAAATTACGCGTCCGCTGAGTCCCCTGGATGGGTGGGTATAATAATGTGTAATGTGTGAAACCTATATTCGCGAAAATTATGATTATTAGATGTGTATAAGGTAGTACGCGTCTCTTATAGACAGTGAAAAACACGATCTAATATTATTATGTATAATATGCACATCTCCCGCGTTTTTTGTACAAGTTCATCAAAGTACACAACAGTAATGTATTATAATTACACATTATAATATTAATCATATCGTATAATTCGTGTATGAATTACAATCAGAGTCCCGTGCGCCAAATATACAATATATAATATAATTTATCGAAATTAACGTGTGTGCGCATGCGAATTATTTTTTCGCAAGATTAAATAACGTTCGAATTATAAATTTCAAGTTGCCCTTGAGATTATACGCTCGCATACACACGCGCACACGCTCACATCATACGTGCACACACAGCTATATAATAATTATCTAACCGTGTATGTCTTGGTTCTTATCTTATTAGCGTGTACGCTTATTGCGAATAATGTGTTGTGTCTATGTACTGTACGCGAATTTATCCTGTTTTATTTTTTAACTTCACATTAATGTTTTAACAAATTATATTTTTTGGAGATAACGGAATATTGTAATATTTGAAACGCCTCTGTCTGCGTTCAGGAGAGACTAGAGACTGTACAGCTGCTGATAACGTGAACGCGAAAATGTATAATATATATTATATACGTAAATAATAATATATATACTGTATACCCACTCTCGCGGCACACGACTATGATAATATATAGTACGTAAAATGACCGCCGATTACCTATATATGCGTATGCACAACATAATATTATAATTATATGTATAATATAGACTCGTAATAACATAATATTGTATTATATATATTTTCTATATCATTTCTTCAGATAATATATAGTAATGCGATATTATTATTTTATTCAACCAACTCTTGGGGACTTAGATTCGTAAATGTTTTCTAGTATTATATTATTATTCATTCTTCCCATACAAAAGTATATAATATTCATTGTCTTGTTAACTTAGAAATTAAACGGTCTGTTACCAAGGGTAACGAATAGTTTGTTATTAAAAATCGTTATAACATAGTGTGTATATATAGAATATATATTATTATATCGTATATATATATATATATATATATATTAAGTATGACATATGAAAGCTATTTAAATGTGTTTTTCTTTTTTTTCGTACGCCCACGGACTATATATATATATATGTGTGTGTGTGTGTTATCTACTGTTATAAATGATACCATAATAGATATTATACCTTGCAAGTTGCAATACCAATCCCACGCCGAGGATGTTGAAAATAAGGAGAATTCTATACCTAATGTATAACGCTCGCAATTACATTATATATTATACATAATATAATCTTCGTACAATACACTGAACAGTGGTTTAGTGATAAATTTCAAAATTAATAATCGTTATTTTATGTTATTCAAAATATGTGTATGTAACAATGATTATTTGTTTGGCGAATAAAATAATAGAACAGTTTCGCAATTTTCATCTTTGCGAATGCTATATTATATTTTTTTCGACTAATGTATGAAACTTCGGTATAAGTTTGCGGCACACACACAAAAACAACATGTTGAAATTATATCACATTAAAACAAATATGTTTAACCTCATTATATTATTATTGTCCCTACGTATAAATCACCATTGATGACTCGAAAAAAGCTTACACGATGAACGCAACATATTTATTATTACGTATCTTCCTATATAATGTGTAGGTATTCGTTCGTTTTGTAGGAGTTTTTCAATACGCTTATCCGATTAAGTAGAAAATCTGGGACATAGTAAATATAAAACCCCCGATTTCTATTAGATTTACGTGTGCGCGCTTTTACACCAACATGATATTGTTTAACCTACCTAAATTATTGTTCAAACAGTTCTATAAGGATTTTGTTTGAATCGTGTAGCCTTCAATATTTTTTCGCAAATAATTGGCTTCAGACAAATGAATGTAGTGTCATTGATATTATATATATTATATATACAGGGAACGTAGTTTCACTTCAAAAATAATAAAAATAATAATAATAATACATAGATATTTATAATATTGTACTGCAATGCGCGTGTCGCACGTATATAAAACCCGAACATTCCACAAAGGAGCTGATTTCGTCACCAAAGGGATTCTATTGTTCATAAAAATTATTATGTATAGATATATAATATATTATAGTTTATTGTTGTTATATACACACACACACAAAATAAATATGCTGTATGCGCGTTAACATTATATAATAATATTTTATAAGTATATAATATAACGAGCACGTTTATAGGGTGATCAGAAATTAGTGGTGAAAAAATGTGGTACGGTATAGCTGTATATAGGAATATTATAACATCATAGAACTTCAACTAAGTGTGTATGTAGTATGTGTGTGCACACAATACTTCTGTATGTATTACGCAATATGTATACAATAAGATAAACTGTTTGTATATCACGAATTTATGATCGCTCTGTACATATATATTATATATTCGTGTAACATATCATATTATACCTTATATGCGCGTCGTATATTATAATATTATGTGTGTGTGTGTGTGTGTGCTATACCTCGTTTATCCGCAGGTTTGTGTGCGAAACCCGTGAGTGTGAGCGCTATGTGCGAGAAAAATGAACGGCGGAGATCAAAGTCTGTACGCAATAACGGTCTTGGATAAGATGTCGGATTATAACAGGCGCTTTTTTTGCCGATAAAAAGGCGAGTTTCAAACGTCGCCGTGAGTACAGCACGCTGCACAACATAATGATGTATTACTATTATATAGACGGTCATCAGTGGGCTCCTATCGTTTGTGTTTCGATGGATTGCTTTTTCTAGTTGTTTTATTATTTTTTCTTCTTTTGTTCGTTTTACACAAATGTTACGGCAACATTTGAATTACGGTGGAAAAATAAAAAAATATTGAAAAAATATTGTCCGAAAAAAACTGATAAAAAAGAAAGACGCGCACCACGCCTCTGGCTACGGAAGATAAACCGGGTCGTTAAACCGTGTAGTGTTCGCAGCGATTCGCGAGTCCGCAAAACAATCGAGACCCCTACATGACTGCACGTCGAGGTCGCGTGCAAAACGCTCGTCGTGGGTGTATATATATATTTATTATTGTGATTATTGTACTTTTCAATATTTTATTTTACATCGCTCGTACACCGCAATAATATACAGGTATATATATATATATATATATATAACTATACAATAATGTGTATTGTAATAGGTTTTACCCCTTCTCCGTAGTTTTCCATGCGCGAATATAATAACTCGCCGCTTGCCATTTTTACAATCCTCCATATTATTATATACGTACATATTCTTGTGTAGCAGATTTTTGTCCTCACTATAATACACATCATATATATATATATATATGCGTATTTCATTAATTACATTATTCCCGGCGGCAGGTGATATCTCTCATATACTCGTGAATTCGCAAGTCTATATACGCTCCAAGCAAACGGACATCGGGGTTGTGTGCACTGCTGCAGTACTTATATGGCAGCAGTAGAAATGCGTAATATATATAAAACAACAAAGCTGATCAAAGCTGATGGGAATAATATTAAAAAAAATAAGTGGAAAAAAAAAACAATGCTTTTTTTCAATATAATAATGTATTTTATAGTTATATATATATATATACATGTGTATAGTATTATATTATGATGTTCGTATTTTAATTTAAATCCGCATATTATGCTCAGCTGGTCGCCGCTGTACTGCAACGCGACTGCGTGCGTAATACAACTGACCGGTTTGTTCTTTTATCGCGAGCAGTGGCTTTGTAAACCTCAATTTCACAATGAAAAAAAAAAATCCTCCTGTATATTATATACGTGTTTGTAATTTTCTAAGGGAGGGTAGACTCGCGTCATTGTCTTGCGGCTCTTTCCCCGATGGGTGCACTTATGTGTGCGTGCGTATTTGCCAAACCGAACAATCGCGTTCGTTTCGCCAACTCTCCTGGCAGTAACTAACCAACATTATTTTTACGATCGCGCCGAGAACGCGTAAATCATTTGAAATGAAAAACATTTTTTTTTTTTTTGTTCATCAATTTTTTCCTTTCCGTTTAGGTGTGTATGCATGTGGCGTGGCGTTGTATGCATCATGTACCGGAGGGCTCTCTATACGCACACGAGTGTGCTTTCGAAAACCGTTAAATTCAAATTAATATTATTATATTCGAGTGCCTGCGCAGGCCGTTTTGACTGCAATTTATCAATATGAAATGACGCCTAACTTGGGTTTACTGTTCAATAGTGATTTCTATATTTGTATTGTCTAAGCTTTATAATTTATCTGTACAGGACGAATTAAAGTCGCGCAACTCTGAAAAATATTATAGTATAATAAATAGATTTTCATTAATAACTTCCCTGAGATGCCATACAAATCATCACATATTATATTCTTTTCAGTTTTCATGAATGTACGGCAATCAAACCTCACGCTTAAGCATCTCGTGTACGTCGATGAAAAATAATAATAATTATTATTCATCGATAAAAATATAAACTATTAATTTAATTCCAAAAATTCGGTTTATCAGCGTTTAAAAAAGATGAAAAGATGACGCATATATTATAATATACACATACATGATAATAATATGTATACTGAACGTCAATTTCGGAATGGTTTTAAATGTGTTTCGTTTGCATTCATGAAATTGTTATTTTTTCATCTATAATAATGATTGTGCAATTTTTTCAATCCTGAAACGAAATATAATTATTACATTCTTCATAAGTCATAATTTTATGTAGGTATATTTATTAACAAATACCATTAACGCATTATACGCAGTCATTACCACGAAATAACAATTTAGGATTTTCGAAACCATATAATATACATTATAATATTGTACAATGCGTATGTGGCTCGTAAGAGGATATGAATATTAATAGTATAATTTAGATTGTAATATTAATGGCGTAACGATCATCCGATTACGCATGGACACATTAAGATATCGAGGAAATTATATATATATACATTTGCATACTCGAAACTGTACTGCATTACAACGTGGAATCGATTTCACGAAAACGATTAACTACGTATATTATTATGATGTATTTTGCTAATTTCGCGGAATAATGATGCCGGTGGTATATTGTTATTATGAATATAAAAATGTATTAAGATACTAATATAATATAGAACAAGAAGACGTTATATTATTATTATTTTGATGTGCTCAAACGTATAAATGTGCAGTACATGTCCATACAGTATATAATATAATGTGTAAATGAATTTATTATATTAATATAATTGTTCACAACTATTTAGCATTTAAATTGTACAGCCGTATGCCAATGACTCGAACACGTGTACGCGGAATCCGCGGTGTCTAACTCTATAATATATTCAATAATAAATTTGACGTAATATATTATTATTATTTACATATATATATATATATATATATATATATTGTCCATATCGATGTATACTTAAATCGTCTATACGGATAAACACACGCATATATTAACAAGGTTCAAAATCGCGCACGCGTTCGATATCGAACGGTTTTCTTTCTTCTGCGAACAATTTATATGTGTTTACATGAACGTTTGCCAAATCGAGGCGGCGGCAAAACTCCGTCAATCGCACGTACGCCTACGCACGGCCGTCGATCGTACATTCGCATGTATAGACGTGCTTAAAATCATAATATAAGCACACGCGTATACGTATACACCGCATGAACGTCGGTACAGTCATAGACCATATAGTATAATAGGAGGAGTTTTTATATATTAATATATAATAATACCGCGCTATGTATATATACATACACTACAACTGTCCGTAAAATACATTTTTAATTTCGACATTGACATCACCTAAAAATATTATAATATGTGGTTTTTATGAAAGAATTGTTATTTATTATGCAAGAATATTATACGCTGCATGTATGCGGTATGCGCTTTTTGCTTAGCACCGATGTTTTTGAAGTTAAATCAGGCATAAGATACTCAATCAATATAACAACGGGTTTATGTTTAACTTGACTCTTTGAAAAGTTACACGAAATAAACAACGATCGTTGGCTTGGCGCACGCAAGTATATATAGGCGGGATGAACAAGAGATGATATAATATTTTGTACATTATCGAAACAGATTAATCTGTTAAAAAAATTAAATAAATTAATTAAAAAATTGGACCATACATAATATTATTCGGAACAAAGAGAAAACAAAGTACGCGATTATATGTCGAGAAAAAAACCGATTATATTGAAGTAAATAATATATATAAGAGGTATGCGCATCATTTGAAAAAATTATCGTTTTAAATATTCGGGCGCAGTATCAATGAATAGCAAGGATGAGGTATGCACGCAAATTATATAGAAAACAATTAATGGACTGTTACGGGTAGGATTAAATGTTATTCCGGTGTCGTTGTACTTTTATGATCCATAAGTTGTTGTACAGATAGCCAAAGATGCTATATAATATAATAATATATTATGCTATAGTTAACAGAAAGAACTTTCGAAAGAAAAGTATACTTTGAATCATGAACTGTGTGTACGAACCAAAATGTAATTAGACACAGATTTATTATACGAAAGGAGAGTATCTGCCAAACGAAAACAGTATGGAATACATAATACGTATATACTATATATGTATAAAGTATGTATAAAATGTCCCATATCCAGCCAATTCAAAATGTACTTGTGAACAAAATACATAAAACAATATACTTTGGACGTTCTAAAACTCGACGGCTCAAGATGTAAATATAACTAGACCTGCAGATATTAGTCCAGAGATCATCCTGGTATACAAGCAGCGTATAATATATAGAGTTGCATTGGGAAAGCTTGATTGCGATAATGGACCATTTAAGCTGAAGAAGGAGAAGTAGTTTGATATACAAATATGTATGTGTGCAATGTGTGTGTGTGTATGTAGGTACTAACCTACTCATTATATTAATTTCATTATTTTAACGCCTATGTCTGGTGTAATGTTTGCTGTTGTGACTGTACAATCATAATTTTCGCACACGTAACCGAAGGCCCACCACCACCACCTTCCATCCATCCGTTATAACCAGTTGGTAAAACGCGAATTACGGCGACGATTATTGCAACTACAGCGGCACCGAATTTGCGTTACGTACATTATACTGTAATATGTACTTGTTCACGACAAATTCGAACGATAACCTCGGCCTTTCAATCGTATTTCCCGCGGTTGCAAACCTGCAATACCTAAAAGAAATGCTTCCAAAAGAACATCCAGACATATGAGTTTCCGGTTTATCGAGCACGAACAATATTTTATAATTTGCGACCGGAAATTATCAGAAATATCCTTGGTCAATAATATGCAAGTTTCAATGTATACATATAAAGGTATTACACGTAACATAATATTGTAACACATTGCAAATGTACGAGAAGAGTAGTTTTGGATCGATGCGACAAGTGTGTGGTATGCCAATATTTGAGAATGGTCGATAGCTGTTTGCACACTTTTATTTTCGCGCAGAAATATTTATATTATGTTATCAGCCTTATAGCGTAGACTCGTGTATTATATACTATTATATTGGTATGGTAGGTATTTAATCGTAATGATTCGCGCGAGTTCAATATGTTATTATATAACCACGGTACTCGTATTCGTTATACTATAATTTATGGTATATATTTTATGCAAATGAAGGCGCGTTATCATAATATTATATTGTTATAAATGTGTATAATTCATAATTTTCATTGCATTATTCGTCGTCGCGCGTCGTAGACATAACAATATTATAATAAAATAAAATATATCGCAAAGTTCCGTTTTGGCGTGTACGATTAAACAATACGTATACACTGGCGCGATACGTTACTATCATCGTGTAATAAGGTACACGGACGGAAAAACGGCCTCAACATGAAAATTGTTTAACAATAATAATAATCGCGCGAGAGGCCGCCGTCGCCGGTGAAATAACGACTGTTTTTTTGGGTCCATGACCTCTCTCGCGAGCCGGGCGACTTTGACGCTCCCCCGCCCACCCCCCACCTGGTATACGTGGCGCGGCGGCATCGGTGGTAGACGTCACGCGGCCGGAGCGGCGGCGGCGGTGGCGGAGAATACCGCGCGCGCGAATCGTCGACGGCGCGCGCGCATCGCCACAACCGCCGCTGCCGCGGGCGAACGCGGCGGGGGACGTTCGACGGCCGGCGGTGTCTGGTCGCAGACGGGACGACCTTGGTGTCCGCCGCCGCGTGTCTGCTCCGATGTGTGTGTGCGTGTGCGCGCGCGCGCGTCTGTCGCTTTTTACCGCTGCTGTGTCCGCCACCTCATATTATAGTGTCTGTCTGTCTGTCCGTCTGCCCGTGCGCGCACGCGCGTCGCCGCCACCGCCGCCGCCGTATATTGTACGTTCAGGAGACCGGAGTCGCGACGGTTTTGTTCGTTTTTCCCGTCCGAAACGTAAATATACATTTGTTTTATTCTTTATTTTTCCCATCTTTTTCGTTTGTCGCTATACACTTTCACACAATGGCACGGTCATCGTACCACACATTTTGGTGTACATCATGTAAAATAATATTTTTTTAATCATCGTTTCAACGCGCGTCATGTTATTATGTCGTTTTTACTATTATCATTATAACTCTAATTATTATATTATATTATGTAACACGCGTCCACCCGTATACACATCAGCGCCGCGCGGAACATATAGCCGTATTATAGTCAGCTGTGAGCAGGACAAGTTTTCGCGTGCCAGGCTGCGCGCGCTGTGTCTCCGCGACGAGACATGAGTCGACGATTTTGTACGCGCATACATAACATTCCAACATTAATAATATTAAAAATTATTTGGTTTTTATTTTAATTTTTGAAAAGCAACATTACAATATAGAATATGATATATTTTTTAAAACGAATACACGCGTTGTTATATTGCACATACCCGCGCGCATATAATATGATATACTCGTAATGCTCGTCGTTTTTCCGTTTATTCCGGTTTTCGTCGCATGATGCGAACGGCAAAATAATAATAATGATAATGTGGTACCGAGGGAGGCTCAGTGTGCGAGGAAACCGCGCGTCGTCTAGAGCGCTGGCGGAGAGCAGCCTCACCTCCTTGGCCGTCGGCGGTCTGTCCGCACCGCACTATATATAATAATATATACGGTCGGTTTTTGCACACGCTAAAATGTATATGCGATTTCGCTTTCTTTTTCTTGTCTCCCGGCTCGCAATCATTATATATATATATATACGTTATAATGCAATAGTTTCTCTCTCGACGGCGGCGAACCGTACGCGAAAACACTGCAGTTGTTACAATACGCCAATCTCGCTGTATAAGTGTACACATATACGAAGCACGTTTCTCTCCCTCCCCCCTCCCCTTGTTGGTCCTGAATCTTGAGGGTTACGTCCGCTTTAAAATTTAGTTTATTCATTATTATTCTCGCAATATAACTACTTCTCTGCTCTCTGTCGCTCTATCCTTGCGCACATCGCATCGTCGAGCTTTATTTTATATGTACGTGATTTATTTTTATACGTTCGTGACATTTTACACGCGCACTATTTATCTAAATAATTTATACATCGTCGTCGCGCGTCGTATATGACATGTGTTGCGAAAATCGTGTTTTATGTATTATGAAAATATTTATCAGTGTGTTCGCTGTACGTGAAACATATTTGTTCCGTTTCGGTGCAATTTTATGTTTTGACAAAACGGTTTCTTTTTTTACATACTACAGTGAACAAAACGACTTAATACAACGACTGGACGCCGTAACGCAGCGATGTGGCATCTCAAATCCGTCTTCGATGCAGCAGAAATCAAAACCACCGTATACGTTCGTGTGTATCCATATGTAAATAAGGTAATCATTTTTTTATGTTTTATAAATTTACATATGCGTCATTACGTCTACTAAAATAATCATCATGAACTATATATATATATAATATTATGTTAACAATAAATCATACAAACGCATCAACGTATTATTTATATAGTCCAAAGTGTACAATATTGTATAATAGTAGGTATAGTATATAGTCCATATAACTATGTATGTAAAAGTTCTGCTCATGCGCACGAAGGCCTTTGAAAACGTATTGTAATGTAATATAAATACGATTGTAAATCGAGCTAAAACAAACTTGTTTCACTTTTGCATAATATACTATAAATGTACGTGGCCCGTTCGTACATACGCGTTCGTCCATCGCCAATACTCGGTATGAACTTGAATTTTATTTCTTATTTCCCGTGTACAGTATTTAATAGATATATTATATACCTGTACATAGTAGGTATGCCAATTGTTAGGAATCGTCTCTTGATATTATTATTCTCATTTGACCAAATATGTGTGCACATCGAGGGTTTGACCAAAGTTATTATTATCAGGTAAATTATAAATATAATATATACTAAGTATTATAAGTAAGTACTAGTATTATAAGTCGTAGCGTGTGAGGTGCGCGGTAAAGTTATAGGTTAGGTCTCGCTAGTTTCGGCGTGTACATAACCGTTTGAATAATAATAATTCACGCGGTTACTGGTGAAATTTAATACTAGGTATACCTATATTACATGTACATTATAAGCCTATATAAATTATGCAATTTTTTCAAGACGGTTTCTCGATACCGCGTCGGCGGCGAGTGTTTTAACGCACGATTAAAAGTGAAATTAGCTGACAAAATGCCCCGCGCGGTGACGACCGATGACGGAAGATTGTGCCGACACATTTTTTGAGATTCGGACTACTGTGTACAGTATAATAATAATATAGTCGTGCGTATATTATAATATATACGCGTTTAACGATAACGCGTCCATTTTGTCGGCCACCATGTTATTTTAGATAATATTACGCGCACGTCGCATGTTCTTTTTTCCCCGTCATTGCAATTTTATAATCGCGCAATATTTTACAAAATATTAATATATATTACAATAATATTCCGATGACTGTGCGCTGCCGTTTCAACCCGATGCGGTCGCGCGTGTGTCGCGCGTGTCCGACTGCGAGAACGTATATATTATACGCAGCAGGCGCGACATTGTGCTGCAGTTTTGCAAACGATACTATTATTACTATTATTACATTCGCATACGTACAATATAATATTTAATATCACATATTATTATTATTATTATTATTATATGAATTATAATATTATGTGCTCAGGGCAGCGATATTGTTTTACGCGCCACTTTATTACGGTTCCGTCAGCGTTTTCATCGATTTCGACGTATTATACTACATATATCTATTATACATTGTAATATTATGTATTATTATACGACGCGTGTGCGTTAAAAAAGAGTATTAATATATAGGTGTATTTGCTTCTTTTCTCTGCTCCTTCCCAAAAACGTGCACACTTTTGTCTCTCATCTGCATTATACATTTTTCAGCGTCTGTCGCCATTTTTACCCACACACTTCTTATAATATTATATGTTGTCAGTCAACATCACGTGAATACATATTTTTAACAATATTTCGTCTGATACCCTGCTCATTGCCCCCCCCCCTTCCCCCGCTTCATCATATGTACGCGACGACTAAAATATATTATATAATAATATATAATAATGCAGATTGTGCAAAATTCCATTACACGCGTTTTTAGGAACCACTGCAATGCGCGCAGCGGTTCGCACGAGTCATGCAGTGTACATATACAGCTGGCTAACATTTTAAGGTCAATACAATTTAATATAGTTAGGTACATACATTACGCTCGCCGCTGTTAATTCCGCACGCTGTATACGTATATAGCAATATTATAGCGACACCCGTTCGATGACGGTCGAGTACACCCCGCAAGTTGATTGTTGAATAAATTAAACGTTTAGCACACACACACACTGGATGGCAATCAAGCGGTCGATGGTGACATTTTTTTAATATTAGTAATAATTTAACGCCATTCCCGGCCGATGCTTAATTGTCGGTACTTTTAAATTAAAAGTTGTAACCATGTGTACATATATATGTATACATATATACATATATATATACATGACAATATGTATAACATGCGATGGCGGAGACGGGTATAATAATATAATTATATAATATAAAGCGATTGAACGAAGATGGAACGAAAATAAACATAAAGTATGTATACTTTTATATAAGGTATATATACCTTTCAAACGACGTTTGAGACTGCGTGTGGTTAAATTATAATATATCGTCAGTAATTATGATTTACGAGCAACATTCATGTAAGACACGAATCACACGTTTGCGTAGTAATTTTTTCACCGTTATCCGTTGGGTCGTTTAAACAATTATTATTTTAGAAACCTGCGAATTGATAACATTCGACTCATTATGTGTCATTGTCAATAATATATTTTAGTAATAATTGTGTACACGCAGGTTATTCCGTCGTGTTTTCAAAAGTTTTTCGCTCTTTTACGATGTTTAACATTTATATGTCGTATCCGAAAAATTATGGATTAGTATTTATTACATTATTATTATAGTACATGTAACTATTACTTACATCGCTTATAATTGATTTTTGCCTAACAAATTTGGAATTATATAGATGAATCATAAAACATGATTTTGTAAACATTCTCAAAGTTTTTATTTAGGTATTTTAAATTGTGTTGTTTAATTATTCCGTCAATTTTTCTAAAACAACAGTTTAATAAGACTTTCCAAGTAAATATTATGTTATATTATTATATAATGTACCAATATCCTTTATTTAATATAATATATAATATATATATATAATATATCTAATATTTCAAAATATGATATACTGTGTACAAGGTGTCCTTCGATTTTTTTTTTTTTTTTATAAATAATTTTATTGTAAAGAAAACATTTATAATAAAAGTAAATATATTTATTCATTTACTCTACAACTGGGAATCTTAAAATTGCAAGTATAAAAGAGCAAATTAACTTATGGTTATCTTCTTTATTAAGTGTATAAATATTAAAATGCAACATTTTTAAATTTATTTCACATAGGTAATTTTTTTGTTTCTATATGTAACAATCTTAGATTTAGTTTTAACATTTAATAGTGTACCTATATATTTGTGTCTATATATTATTATATAATGTAAACTCTCTACCACCATCACAAGCATATGCTTAAGGGAGGTAGATAATTTATTGTAAAATTTAATCTTAATGTTATTATTTACTTTTATTTATTATTATATAATGTACCAATATCCTTTATTTAATATAATATATAATATATATATAATATATCTAATATTTCAAAATATGATATACTGTATACAAAGTGTCCTTCGATTTTTTTTTTTTTTTATAAATAATTTTATTGTAAAGAAAACATTTATAATAAAAGTAAATAATAACATTAAGATTAAATTTTACAATAAATTATCTACCTCCCTTAAGCATATGCTTGTGATGGTGGTAGAGAGTTACATTATATAATAATATATAGACACAAATATATAGGTACACTATTAAATGTTAAAACTAAATCTAAGATTGTTACATATAGAAACAAAAAAATTACCTATGTGAAATAAATTTAAAAATATTACATTTTAATATTTATATACATAAAGAAGATAACCATAAGTTAATTTGCTCTTTTATACTTGCAATTTTAAGATTCCCAGTTGTAGAGTAAATGAGTAAATATACATCGTATACCTTCAAAGATAATAAAATTCTGTTTTTTCGTACGACTTATCACAAGTATAAGGATAACAATTATTCATACATTTTTATGTCTTGATAACAAACAGCAAAAAAATTAATATTTTTAAATTGCTGTTTTCAAAAGTTCAAAATATTCATCTTCTAAAATGTATTCTTTCGAAAATGTTAACGTTCTAATTTTTAATTCCATCAGCTTTAAGATTTTTTTCTTTTACTCTTTTTTCCTATACAAAAATATAAAGTATTAAATATATTAGTGTTGGGATATTTTCAGAAAACCGTTTTTTGATCATTAGAAAGTACGAGTAATAAAATTATACAATAATTGATGCAACTTATAGACTATATAAACTTATAAATTCATTATCTCATGATAAATTGTATTATAGGGAATTATTAAACATTTTGATATATTATTATAAGGGAAGTTTAATGTGTTCGAGAATACTGTGTTAAACTTTATGGAGATATATAGACATATAGTTGATTTTGACTATGCGCCTCCCACAAGTATCTAATATTCGGATATGAATACATTCTAGCTGATGACTAGTAATAATAACGATAGCGGCCTCCAGACAGATCTGTAAACTTCACCTCGAACTAATGTGGTAAATGCTTATACGTTTGCCACAATAATTCTAGGGTCATAATTTACATAAATTATATTTCTATTATTTTTCATGCTTGTACTTCGTATAAGAGAATTGAAATAATAAGTAAAATATTGTGCACATAACGTATGTACACGGTACTATATTATATAGTGTACCATGTATGTTGAGAACCGCTGATATACACAATACGTACCTACAACTATTTGCGTATGATGGATTGGATTTGTACGAAGTTTGAGGGCGAAACGGTACTAAAAGAAAACTAAATGAAAAAGAGAAAAAACATTTGAGCGTATTTATAAATAAAAAAAAAATCAACTCATACTAGAGTTTAAAAATGTATTATTGTTTGAGGGCGTAAACAGGAAAACGATGTAGGTACTTTGTGCTTGTTATAAAATGCGTTTTCGATTTCCTGTTTCAATTCAGTTACAGCATCGTCGAAAACTGGTGTATACTATTTTCCCAATTTAAATATACATTGTATTGAAGTGTTTAGGATATCCGAATGAAAATCATTTCTCTGAAAACAGTTTGTGAATTTTAATCAATTTATGTACAGTGAAAATTAAATACAATAATATTATGAATTTTACATCGTTGATTATTATATTATTATATCCTACATGTTAGAAAGACAAACGATCATTCATTGTTCATTGCTTATCGTAAATTTACTACAGTAATGGTATACAAAAGAAAAACATCAATGGGTGGTCGGTCGTGTTATTAATTTGAAAGGAAACATAAATTATTAAACACAAAACAACGGTTCTAAACAAAGGTCAAGTACAAAAATAATACATAAGTTCAATATTTTGTCCATCTTATATTTTATATAGCTGTTATACATAAATTAAGGTATCATGAAACAGGAACTGCTGTGTACGTAAATATTCAAATTATAAATTTAAAAACTAGTAGGTGGTTTTATTTTATAATTTAAATTTATTCAAAACAAATTTAACGAAATTCAAACTTTTTTTTAAAAAAAAACGCGAGTTTTTAAATTTTGAAATGATTTTATACTAGAGAAAATGTTTGTAAGAAATGGCGTAGTGATTGATTTTAATTAATTTTTCTAATTGTATGGATGAAATTGGAAATTATATACAATTTAATAAAGAAAAATAATTATTACTGAGTTTGAGTATTTAATATTGTACGATTTATAACTACTGTAGAGCAAAATTTTCTAATTTTTTAGTTTTGATCTTAGTTCTTTACTAACACTTTGTTAAGTCTATATACATTTTCATGGCGCTTGACGAACGAGATTTAACTAAATTTCTAATTCTTTTTTCTAGTTTATCTTTTAAATCAAACACTGCTAGCTGCTAAATAAATAATAAAAATACCTGTATAAAGTGTACCTCTTGAGAGTCCGTTAGTCGATCTAATAAAATATTTCACGGAACATTTTGATGAAGATTTACCACCGGAAACAATGTATACAAGAAAACAATGTTGCAAGATCCATATATTCTATACGCTTCTTTTTTCAAAATCCAAAATACAGAGGACATTAACGCATTGCCATTATCTTTCGGCAAAACCATTAGATCATTCGAATAGTCCATCGCGTATTACACTATAACACTATGATAGACGACAGCATATAATGTAATATTATAATTTTATTCGTATATTTATGTTAAGTGCCAATATTATGCCTTTCGATGCCCAATCGAAATTGAATTATTAACACAACACATCGCGTTTGATCGAGCATTTTAATTGCACGTGCTTGCAGCTGTATATACATGACATTACGTATAATATGATTGTATATTAATAAAAAACGGTGTTACTACATACACGCCGTATACTCTCAACTTTATTTTGAATATTCACGGGTATACTGCGTATACTTTCAAGCAGCTGGTAAAGAAATATAAAATTTATTTTTTACTATAAAGTTTTCCTGAAATTCATCACTTATAAACTTAGGTTTGTAGAATTAAATTTTTTGACATTTTGCAATTCATAAAATACAATTTATGTATTTAAATACATTTTGTAATGATATTACTTTTTTTACTTCAGACGATCAGTTCATTACTATTTAATTTTTTTTTTTTTTTTGTTAATATTTAGGTACACCCGTCTATTTACATATTTATATTTATACCCTCTACCTTCACCGTATTAATCATAAAAATGGTCATATACTCAGATTCGTCAGCATGTAGTAAAATTAATTTTATTCGACAAAATTAATTGGGACGTCACTGCTACGGTTTTGGTTTCTTTCGCAGCTTTGGCGGTACATAAACAATGCATATAATAATAATAATACACTAGTGTATGATCGGCAGTAGTTTTTTTTTTCTGTTATTTTTCTATATTAATCCGTCTAATGCGTGCAACCATGGTTTTTCTTCTCGTGATTGTTATATATTATGTTTCTCGCCAAATACCGCAATACTATTATAATATATTACACATAGCCGTCGAGCATGAATAATATCGATAGTAATATAATAATTTATTTCGAACGTACTGTGTTATATACAGTACATAATTATAAAAATAATAATAATGTTTATATACTTAATATTATTATTATTTCATCTGTTAGCAGAATACCAGGAGAAACGCGTAGGCAATTCGTATTCGCGCGTGTCGTTTTGTGCGTGGACAACGAAATGGTTTGAAAATAATTTCATTGCTGTGTTTGCGGTGCGCGAGACGAAAAAATAAATAATAAATAAGTAACGACAAAAAAATAATACCCCAAAGCACCCACATCCGTCTGCGGACGACGTGGTCGATACAATCGAAGAATAAAATAAAAAGGCTGTTTGCCCAGTGCGTAAATAAGACTGTGAAAAATTCTAAATGAACGAAAGAAAGAAAAAGATAATATTCGCCTCGATTTCGCGAGCGCTTCCCAGCAGCAAATTTTTGGCATCCATATCGCATAAAGTAATGTTTATAAATCATGGACACCGTCATTAAATGTTTGAATTGTGAAAATACTTTTTCCCAACGTGAATCATTGTACGTGCATTGCAAGAAATTTCACGATACAGATGTACTAACCATGAAAGATTTCTAATGCCAAATTTGCCAAAACAGCTTTTCTACACTAAAAACATTGAGTGTACATATCAAAAATTTCCATTCCAAAAGTTATTCAAATAAAAAAAAAAAATTAAACGCAAATAATTTGCCCTTAAGCGACTAGTACATCTTCAGGTATTAGTGGACTAATTATTAATAAAGTAGAGCTTATCCGTATAGTTAATGTGCCATAAGTTATATGTTGGTGAGAAGGAATATAATATGTTAATCAACAAAAAATTGGATAACATTGAAGATATGTTGAACAAAACAAAAAAAAAAAACTTCATCTTAAAACCGTTAAAAATGTTAATATATAGGAAAAAACTTACTGACCAAACGCGTTTACACTCAATAAAAAAAAAAAAAAAAAAACAAAGATCGGAGTGGTGATAAGGGTGCCAAAAATCTGCTGCTGGGAGACTGAATAACAGCTGAACGCGAATGTTTTTATTATTTTTTGTAATTATTGCTCAATCGTGTAACGTAAAAAAGGATCATAAACAATCGACGGTCGCGTTCGGACCTATAAACGTACGCACACCATCGTCGCGTACTCGCGTGTGTAAAAGGGTTGAAGGAACGTGGTGGTTGTTGCGCCGCAGTGTTGTTATTATAATATTTCTAAGCATGACGTGTCTATAATGTGCCGAATAATTGTGTGTGTGTGCGTGTGTGTGTATATTTTCCTCTATTCGTAGGGTCTGATAGATCCGTTACACACCACTCTCGGCCTTGGTGTAAAATGTTCACAAACATATTGATCGTTGGCTGGGTTTTTGGATTTTCGAAAATCAAAAAAAAAAAAAACATGGAAAATACGGACAACCGCGCATACTACATAAGACATCGTAAAATTGCGAACTATACTGTTTAACTTTTCTATTTGTTCCGCTTTTCAATGCTATATTGCTGTATGTCATACCGCATGCGTATAAGCGTATAAAAATGACATATCATTTGCGCCAACATTTGTAAGACATTATACGCCAATCCAATATTTAACACATTTTATACAAGTATTTAAAATTATCAATATTCGATATTAATAATTGTTAAAATATAATATATATATAAATAAATTATATATACATACATAAATGAATATAATAATTTTAATAAATTGGTCGATTTTTTCGATCTAAATTTTCAAGCAGAACATTTTATTTTTATTTTTTCTGTACTTTTAGATAAAATTTATATTTTTGTTCATCAAATATAAATACAACACCCTTATTTGTAAAAGTTTAAGTAAAAATCATTTTCCACAAAGCTAAAACGAACGCTTGCGAATTAGGTACTAACAAAATGTTAATACACAAATAACACAACTTTAGTTACAAAATACGTGACAATCTATCATAATCAGATAACAAATTTGTCGATTAAGATTAAATATTTGTAGTTTTTTTAACGATACATAATTAATACACTTACACACAGAGACCTAGGATTTTGGCGCTTTTGTATACGATACGCCTTTTTTTTCTCATCTCATTTTGGCGCTTATGTCTTCCACCGCTTTTCTACACGTTTTTACTCTGTACATACGAAAATTATGGTGCACACGCGAATAACAACCTAACAATAATGTAGTATGTATAAATAGAATATTGGTAAAAACTATAATAAAATTCGTTAATAAAATATTATTATTATCATATGGTTCAGTAAAAAATTCGTTTCGTTAACCATATAATATTATTAAATAGACGTTTGACTACAGTATTGCTACCGTATATATGCATTATAATATACGGGGGCTATGGACGGATAATAAATTATAATAACTGTTACTGTTGTAGGTCACGACTTTTAATACTGTACGAAAACGGCGATAATATAATATTATTATTATCTCATTAATAACTATTGCCATTATAATATACGAATATTTAGCAACGTTTTTCTTCAACAGCTCGTACGTTCATCGATTGCCGTGGTACCTATGTACTTAAATAGATTATTATATTATATAACTGCTGCAACTCGAACCATTTGTTCGCTATTTTTTTTTTTTTTTTTATGCCAACCATTGTCGATATAATATTATTATAATGTATAGTAGTTGTTCGACTTAGTTTTAATTTTCACGACACGGACAACAAATGCCACAACCGTCCGAATAGCGGTTATACGTCGTATATTATATGTAATATTATATATAGTACACACTGCAGTGGTTCTCAAACCGTGTTCCTCGAAGCCTTTGGACTTCAGGGCAATAAGCGTGCACATCTGCAGAATTAAATGAAATCCAAACATTATTATACCAGTCAAAAATGCAGTTACATTTACCTGTATACATGATATGAAGCAAAAGTGTGCGCATTCTGCAATTTATTCTATATAATATATACGGTCGAATAACCTAATCGTGGTAGTACCTATACTGGTAAATGAAAAGAAAAAAAGAAACTATTGTTATTCAAATCGAAAATTGTAAATTACTAAACAGATGATTTAAATGAAATATGGATTTATATTTATATACGGAATGTACGAATATTATTTAAAGAAACAAATCAATAAGCAAAATACCATTGATCCATGATATCTTTTATAAGTTTCTCTGTTTCAAATTGGTATAGCTGATTTTGTTGGTGTTCCGTGCGTTATTATTATTTTTTTTTTATCCTCTAAGGACACGGCGAACAAATAATTTGAGAACCGCTATAATATAAGTATTATATAGTATACAGATATAGACAGTATAATTACTAGTGATACAGGGCGCTCGCTTGCGTGTGTAAAAATCACGTTTTCAAGTCGGCCGCAGGGCGATACGACATCGCCTAAAAAAAAGGGTTGAAAACGTGATCTTTACCGTTTCAGGTTAAATATTCGCGTGTTTCTCGAACGCAGCAGAGCGTGTATGATATTAAAAATGGTCGGATTTCCGTTAAAAATTGTAACGCGCATATTATATAGGTACACAAATTAATACTTTAATAATGTATACATTGAATTGTAACTATATTATGTACAAATACTTGCGTAGGAAGTATAGGAAGAGGTCGTGGTAAAAGTTATCGGTATAATAATAATAATAATACAATAATATATTATGTAATGTATAATGGTGTGCGGCGCGTAGGTAAATAAGCGTTTGCAGTACATAGCAAGTGCCAAGTGCAGAGTTTGCCCAAGTATAGACGAGGAAAATGAGGGGAGCGAGCGTGTTGGTTTATTAAAAAAAAAAGCTGCCGTTTGCAAAACGACTGCGCCGAAGGTCTATTAGAAAAATAAAACGGATTCCCCCTTCCGTTTCCCCCAAGTCCACACCAACCATGCACGTGCACCAATCGTGACGTGTACGCGCAAAAAGGATCACTCGTACGACCGTCTGCGTGTACACATACACACGTATATTTGTGGTACAAAATCGTACATTACAATAATAATGTGTGCAAAAAAAAAACAGCAGCTGTTGTAGTGTGTGTTTTTGCTGTACAGACTGTATAGACACAAAGGTTCGACGACCTCTGATAATTCGGAATCGGGTAGGGCGTGTGGAGAAATCCATGTGCGCGTGTGTGTGTGTGTGTGTGTGTGTGTGTGTGTGTTTGTGAGCGCGCCAATGTACAGACTATTAATATTAACTGCTGGGACCGGATTTCACTTGGCAAAAATCTCCGCACGGTATTTCGCGAGCACCCGATGTATATATATATATATTTATTGTACGCGTATTTTTATATTACACACGGCGCTATACTACATATTATATTTGTGTGTGTGAGTCTATGTGTGTGTGTGTGTTTACGAGTCCGTTTGAAATCGTTTCAGTATATTGTATTATATATATGTATGTATATAGCAGGTTATGCGTCCACTTCTGACGGCGTTTAAACGATTATTGCCGATTTTCTAGACGTATAAAAAAAATACGAAGCACGTTCGTTGCGGTGTTAAGCGAGGGATAAACTTTTTGTTGTTGTTGTCGTCGTTGTGTTCAGTTAGGGGTGTCAAAGGGATTAAAATACGTGCGAAAGTATAAAAACAAAAACAAAACATTTGACCTCCGTGATGGATTACAGATACATACGATTGTAGATTTGTAAATTTGTATAGAGAGATGGCCGAACAGGTAAATTATTATTTTTTTTTTTATCTCCAAGTGCCTACGTCCATAACGCGTATGATCGCTGTTACTATTGGACGAAGTTATTACTTATACTATACTTTATGTACACGCGTTTTCCGATATCATATATGCTGTATTACAATAGTAGTATTCGTGTACATTTCGTCCGCGGTTCGGATCGTATATATATATATATATATACACGCATATACAATAGTATAAGACCTATATTTAGGTTACAGTCGCGCAGACGAGCTTTGAAAGGGGTAAATAATAATCATATTATTGGATGCGCCATGCGCATATTCGATATATCATTACGACGACATTGCGTATACGTAATATATATATATATATATATGTAGATAGATGTACAAAAAGTAACTTCGTACCTGCCGAAAACACACGACCATTTTGAACGCGTGAATTTGATTAATGATGTGTTCGCAAACGGATAGATATGATTATTCGATATAGTCGAGCCGAACACGCCGATTTACATCGCGTGTATATACCCTGCAAGCAGCACAAGGTTGCTCGTTTAGACTTAAAGATTTTATAAAAGACGTGAAATCAACAAAAAAACTATATATGTATATACGCTTAAATGTAACCACTAGTATTCTCCTCTGGGTCGATGCGGTCGAAATTAAATTCAATAATATTACAGTAGAATATTATTATAATATTCCAAATGACCGAAAACCTCGTGTACACACTTCTTGTTTTAAGCAATAGTGCATGTTGTGTTGTTATGTGTACTATGTATCATAATACGTATATACTATATTATACTGCATTATGGTCCGCGCCTTGGCCATACAAGTCGACATAACCAAATACAAGTTGGTGTATATTATGTAGATTACATGTTTGGCTGGACACGGTCGGCGTTCTACAAAGACCGACGCATAAATGATTACACGAATGATTACACGCGCAGAAGGGGGAAAAAACGCAGAAAAAAAAAATTAAAAATTAAAGATGTAAACAGTAGTTTATAGGAAACGGATTGTCTGCGGTTGTTTTTCCTCGCGTGTAACACACATGTATAGTTGGTACTTATTACACAACGTTTTGGACTTTTAATGAAACGGAAAAGCGTGTAATAATATATACAAACGGATGTAATGATGTACGGTCATTTTTCTTTGAACTTTTGTGCACGTACTTTTGAAGCCGGGCCCAAGGGTCTGAAATCAACACGGATGTAATAATATTGTTTAGTTGTTCTTTAAATACATAAATATATAGAGGTAATATTTTATTTTTTAAAACAATCATAACACACAAATATACCGTACTATATTATAATAAGTAATATAATATTATATTGTCGACAAAATTTGCAAAAATCATCGTTGTATCTTGTATATACCATTCGATAATACTGATACCATATATTTTATAATATTTATTTATTTAATTCAACGGGTTTGACCCTTTTAATACAAACATTTTAGTTATAATCATAAAATATAAAGCATAAACTTAGGTAGTGGTATAACAAGATGCATGATATGGAGAAAAGTTAGCAAAAGTATAAAGAAATAAATGTACAACTAAAAATTAAAGGATGGGTCCTCATTGGCATTTTTCATGAGACGCTGAAGTGGTTCATTTGATAGATAGTTTTTAGTGCAAAAAGGTATAAATAATGGAGCATGTCTCTGAAGAACTTTAAAATTAACTAATGATAATTGAGATATTATAGATATCTCGTAATTTATAATTTTCTTTATTTGTTCTATACCCTACAATATCGTAAATATTTCTAGCCGTTGACCGGTTGTGTTCTGACTATAGGTATACCTATATCGCATAAATGCCGAACGAAATATATATAGTAATATATTGTGTAGTGTATATCATATTTATATATAAGCCGTTACAAGCAGAGGACAAATGCATGTGATTCATTTTTTATAGCAGTTCTATATACCAAATCTCAAAATTGCAGTATCCGATGAAACGACTTTTTTTTTGTGCGTGCACGCACCCCCTTAAATTTAATTTCAGGCAATTGCGTTTTTATTACGAATTCCGGTCGCAATGCGAATCGATCAAAAAACCACCCCGAGAGAGAATATAATATATGTACATATCAATCCGTGCGCATAGTATATAAACAGACAAACACGTGCATTGGCATTTTTATTTGTCGAAAAAGAAGCGGATGAAACCTATGTGTAAAAACCACCCCGACCATCATCCGTCGCTGTATTTGTATTATTACTATGTACTTTTGTCATTATTATCAAACGTTGCGTGTTTGGTATAGTTATATCATATGATTTTTTTTTTTGTTAATTGCGTTCTGTATGCGTAACTAACGATAGCGCACTCAAATTTATCCTTTTAATTGTAAAATTTTATCTTTTAATCAAAATTTATCGTTTGATATTTTCATTCAATTGCGTAGATGTATATAATGTTGTTTTATTGTAATTGCTGAGCTGTAGTGCTTCATCGCAAACATTTCTTAAATAAAAATAAATAATGTATACCTGTGATTATTATGTTTACATTGTGTTTACATGGCAATACATCTAAATGCAACCCATTGATTAATGATTATTATCGGACTAACAATGATAATTTTAAGATTCGTTTTACCGTTTTTAAACGATTTTGTTCTTTTTTAATATGTACGGGTTACATTGTACATATTATTTAACCCAATATTGTTTTTCTTTTTTTTTTGGTCAAATGATTTTGTCGTGTAGTTTATTTTAATACACTTTTTTTTTTACAAGTATTTGTCAAATTATATAATATTAAGTATTAAAAAAAGATTATTGGAAGAGGGGATATATATCCCTTCATTTGACTAACACTTATACTTTATAGTACCTATATAAAATCGATGAGTTTTCGGTTATTATTCAACAACCAGCAGAAGATTTTTTTCTATAGGCTACAGAGCCTAAAATATTCTAAAGTAATTGGCACTTGTTGTTTCATTTTATTTTTAGGAAAAATGGAAACTCGCTGGGAACAATAAGGAGAGCGATGACCTAAGAGAAAAATATTGGGGTGTAAATAATAGAATAAAGAAGGTGTACAAAAAAAAGAAAGAAAAATGTATATACTCGAACAGTTTTTTGGGTATTAATGTATGACTATTAATTTATTACTAAGCTATACACATTAGTCGTATGAACTTAGTTATATATGATAAATTATAATCGATGATATATTGCTGAAGTAGTCAGGTAGTCTTATAAATTTTTGAAGAATAGTAAGAAATCTAATTTTTCAGGACTTATAGCAGGGCTTCACAAAGAATGTGACTTATATAAAACATTCATCATAACATTAACTTTACTAAAATAATAAATCAATGAGGTCCATAGACCATATTTAGCCAAATTATAAGTAGCAGGGATTCCTTTAACCTATCTTGTCAGATAATCATATGATAGACTCAAATGCATGAATAAATGTGAATTTTATGCATACAAACGTTTAAAGTCAAGTATTAATTTACGTATTAAATTTAATTAATAATTATATATATTGAATTAAATGATAACACAGCACTATTAAAATGAAGATATTAATTTTCCAACTGATATCTGTAGATAATTTCATTCAGTGCTTTGTATTGAATTTAATTTAAGTACATTCATTTTAAAAATATGTTTTTATAAAAAAAAAAAAAATCGCAAAATGTATTATTCATAAAAATTAAAACAAGTTCTTTTTTATTTTTAAATTGCGAATGGACACTCAAATGGAAAGTACATTCTAAAAAGTTTCTGATATAAATTATCATAAGAAATTTCAATTTCATGTTCTTATGACAATACTTGAAATTAATTTGCTTAAAATAATATTATAGCTAATATATTTTATAAAAATTTTTTTTTATTGTTTTCCAATCAATTACCTTTTTTAAAAAAACATCGACTTATTACATTCATATACCTATAGTTTAAAATCATAAAAGGAAAACTTACTATACAAGTATTAATTTATATTAATTTATAACTATATTAGGTATACACAAACAATAATAATAATATGTTTAGGTTTAAACTTTTTTTCAAACGCTAGTTTTATTTTACTTGATCAAATAACTACAATAATATTATAGTATTATTCTGGTGTACACACAATCACAACAGCTCTATGATATAATTTTGAGTATCTGTGCTGCGATAATTGAACACCAAAATGCGTGTATAGTTAATTACATTTTTGTTAAACTTTCAATGTCAGTCAATCGATCAGGACTGTCAACCGTTTATTTTCTTATTTATTTCTCCGAGAAGGATATTAAATATAGTAACAAAACAGTTGTCCTTATATAGTTTAACGTAAACTATATAATATAGTATAAACAATAACACAGTATGATCTGCAGCAGTGTACATGATGTCTTAAATGTCATTGGACCGGCTCTGGCAGAGTGCTTAATTAAAATACAATATATTTCTATAAACACGAACATTGAAATTGCGTACGCATTCCAAATGTTTAATGGACAAATTTCAGTAAATTATACTATATTGATCATATAGAATAGCTGATGTTATGTGATGATCATGCTGCAGTTTTCGCGATCTATATTCATATCATACAATTTCAAATATTATATTTTAACACGATAATATTATTATTGTAGATAATTGTTATTTTTATATTTCATTTACGTGGAAATTAATAAGTTTTGCCGGCTGCCTGTAAACCGACGACATAAAAATTAAAATTGCCATAAACGGCCGGTGGCGGCAGATGATCATGATGATAATATATAGTGTAACGGGATGTCCTCTGAACGAGTAGTCGACCGCACATTATTTTATTTATTTATTATAAGATAACAACCTCGAAAGATAATATAGTACAGATACGAAGTATAATATGTACAATTTAAAATTAACAATAATACCGGAATATACTCTTAAAGTTATGATTAACAGTATTAAATTGAAATAAGAAAATATGATGAATTAAATAATTATTATAAATAAGATTATACATAATTAGAAGAATTATTAGTAACTAATACATATAATTTTAATTAATAATTTTAATTTGTTAGAGAAATCATAATAAAAATAAAAATTAGAAATATCATTACCTACAACAAACATCCGGTTAAGTGAGCTTACTAGACTCAATGAAATTATTTTTTCCTCGGGTATTATAAAACAATAATTGTTGGTGACGGGCGTTATGAACTGGTATTTTCAAACAAATTTGTTCTAGTACTCTTGGCAGATAATTTTATTATTTAACAGTTTGTGTATAAATGTTACGTCAATAAATAGACTTCTGGACTCTAAAGTTGGGATTTGACATTTAAATGCGGCGTCGTCAATTGATCAATATAATAATATGAAGTGGGTAGGTATATAGGTACGCAACATATATTTTTGCGAGCAGAACGATACACGCGTGTTTCTGACGTCATATCGCCGAGACTGAATGCTGCAGGTCGGGATGTAAAATGTACAATATTATCACCACACTATAATATAATATAACGCGCGCATGTACACGTGGCGAAAATGTCGGGGTCGTTTGCGCGTGTCATAATAATGTAGTTGTGGCTAGTATATTATATTATTATATACAGCGTGATGTCATCGATATATATTTCAAAAAAAATTCTTTCCTAGTGCATCCTGTATGATGACGGTCATCATAATAATATTATGCGTTTCCGAAATGTAATGCAATAATTATTTACAATGATAAACTTCGGTCAAGACATGCACGCATCATCGTCATAACGTTTTGCACGGTCCGCGGTTCCAAAAATATTTCATTAAGGATTGTAAACCCATGATTTTCTGTCTCTGTCTGTCACACGCGTAACAGGAATTTAGACGCTTTATATCTCCAACGTACCGATTGTTCAATAAATGCGATAAGAATTTTGAAAACTGATTTAAATTTATCGTTTAGTATACATTAGATCGACTTTCCCATTTTTTTGATTTTTTTCCTCCAAAACATCACAAAATAGAACTTAACAATTAATTGGAAACATAAAAATCGACAAAAGTTACTTTTTGGGTATGTTAAAAACAAAATTTAAAAAATATAAGAAAGTCGCTCTAAAGAAGACTTTGCGGCGAATTCAAATCAGTTTCCAAAATTCTTATCGCGTAGATCGATACGTTGGAAATAGAGAACGTCTTAATTCCTATGTTGCGCGTGTGCTAGACAAAGAGGTGGAAGATCGTGGCATACAATCCATCATAATATCACTTATAATATCGAATGTGCGCCGCAAACGGAATTGACCGTCTTCTGCGCATACGAAAACTGTAAACACGTTACGATACTATTCTCAGTATACGAGTAGTATTAATTACATTATGTGTAATACGCGTCAACTGCGCACCAGTTTTACCATACGATATATCATATACATACGTCATGTGCGTCCGGTGGGCTGTTCTGCTGCAAATAATAAAAATCGCGTCCGACACACGTGTTATTGTAGTACAACGTACAATGCGGTTTAAGCAGGTACATGCCGATAAAAATAATATGTTTATTCCGTGAGTCGTTCACCATAAGAGGACCAAACGAAAATTTGTACTAAGTATAAGTACTCAACTCGCACTATATTTGCTTGAAAACTCACCGCGGGTCTGCTCGCTGTGAGCATAATATCGTTGCGTTGTAATAATATTCGTGTGTTGTAAATCTATACGGGACACATTTTAGTATGATATTACATGTATTACAATAGTACCTATATAAGTTACCTCTATACACGTGGTATCGTAAATAATAAATATTGCACTTTGTCATATTCTCAATGCATAATAATAATAATATACTAACTCTAATTAATAGCGCTTTCGTTCGATATTTTTCTATATTATACGTCGGTACTCCGCAGTGCATGTCGAACAGGTATATCTAACAATATTATCATATATAATATGCACATGAGTAAATTTATTGTACTTTTTTTAGACTTTTAATCCATACTCTCATTTTATCCATAAAAGTTTCCAAAGTATTCTGAAAATGATTGGTCGAGATGTAACCAACAAAAGATTTAAACGTTTGAGATTGAATTTTGAATGCATATTTTTTTTTTTTTGGAATATAATTTATGGCCTTATAGGCGTATTTATACACGAACAGTATGACTGTATAACATTATGTGTATTGTATATATTTACATATGTATAAATATTATATTTATTATTTATCATTGACCAACCCTAAGCCAGATATCAAACTTACACTCCTGCGTATCACTTTCTTATTATAAATAATACATAATATACATGCGCAATGGGGTATACGTATAACATATTTAATACCGGTGTATATTTTGGACTTTGGTATGTTTATAGATACGAGTCACCTCTTTTATATTATTGTAGTCATTGCCTTTTCTTTGCGCGGTCGCTTCAATATGCTCACAATATTATATTATGTATAGTTACGTTAGCATAATATTATACACATTTAATATATATATATATATAAATATATATTATAGTATACGCCAGAGTGTATATCGTCTGAGTATGTTGCGTCAACTGCAGCAGCTGCAGAGATTATACTTTACTCGCTTTCTAAAGAAATATTTTATAAATTTAGACGAATTGTTGTGTTTTATTATTATTTATTTTTTTGTTGTACCTAACTTGGCCTCGCGGAATCTTCTAAATGCAAATAATCTCATCCAACCGGTTGTTTGCCAAACAGTGAAAAAAATTCGCGTGTATACAATATATTTGCAAAGACATCGATTTATGTATATAGTTTCACCATGACTACATTGTGTCCTAAAAATATTTAAAAACAATACATGCGTTATAGATTATATTTTATCAAAGCTAACCATAGTCGGGTGAAGTATTATGTATATGCGCCTTGCATAAAAAACCAACGCATTCCAATCGAAAAATAGCACGTATTTCTTCTTCAGCATAAATCTAAAGCTCATATAGTTTCAAAACAAACTTTCCCCCATATTTCTCGGCAATATAGTTTGTCTGGTACATTCATTACAACCTTCTACAAAATATTCATAATAAAATAATGTTGGTGGACATATGTATATATCCACGAACGTGGATGGTAGACCGCAATAGACAACATATAGTACACATTATAATATTATATACTACAATTATTTCTCAATAACCAATATATAGAAATATTTCTCTTAATTTTTTTGTGTACTCACTGCGGTTTATATTTATGTATTAAATGAAGTCTTAAATACATTATACAAAATACTGAATACTGCCAGTTGTATAATCGTCAAAATTATATACAGTTCTTATTGTTATGAATTTCCATTATGTTAATTTATATATAATTCATTTATATATAATAATGATGTGCAAAAAATCATATTGTGTCTTAAAACATTATAATTTTATGCATTTACTATTAACACTCATGAACCGTGAGTCCGTGACTTATAAAATGGTTACTTTAAAAACGAGCAGTTTTAGTTAACATGCGAGTTTACATAATATACATAAACGTCAAGTTAAATATACATTAATTACATGATTAATGGAATAAAACGGTATGTATAAAATATTGTTGTACATGTAATATTATTATACTTATAACTTTGATGCGCGATTAATCAAAAAAACTAATTTTCACTGTAAAATGTGAAAAAGAAACGACTTATATGGTTGAACGACAAAAGAAACAAGTATTGTGTTAACGTTAATAGGGCACTATCTATCTCTGGCTTCTCTCGCAGCAACGTTTCATATACTAAATCCGCCTTTTTGTACTCTATTCTCCTCCACACATATTTTCCCATCTAAAACTCTATGTGAGATTGGCTGCCGTACAAATCACATTCACGCGCGCGTTCCCGTCGCTCGTAAATTTCTGTGCCATCAAATTCACCATCATCCAAGTCCAAGTTTAGAAGTACAGGCGCCCTGGTGACGGCAAATTAGCCCGAAGTCCCACCGTCGTGTAGATAGATAGTATACCCACGCAATATTACACGCCCGGACCGTATCGATTCACTGCAGCTATGAAACAACTGTTCGTGGCGACCATCTCCCCCCCCCCACCCATGTTTGCACAAAACGGCAATGAGGTCGTAGTTTTATGTGTGATGGTTTAGAGTCTGCGGAGGAAACGTACGTTATGGTACTTTTAATATACCTTTATTATAGGAAAAAAAAAGTTTGAATAATTTTCAACATCGTAAAAGAGATGAATTAAAATGGTTTAAAATTCATAACAACTATAACGGGCCAAAATATTATGAAGAACTGAGAAATAAGATAAAGAATATACAGCTATAGCTATTTCACATTTGTCAATATGTTGATAAGCGAAATAAATCATATAATTAATAAGCAGCTTTCAATATGTATGTGATAGGTATTCAGCAATAAACGGGGACGATTTTTGTGTGCGGCTAATTTTTATCTGATTATATTATCTATTTGAACAATATAAACTGAACATAAAACCTTGTGCGGTTACTATTGTGCGCAATTAATTTTAATTTTACATCATTGAGTTAATAACTATATATGTAGTATATAAATGTATACAGTTTAATGAATTGCAAATTAGCAAAACATTGTGAACAGTTGGGTGTTTTACTATTTTTTATTTTATTTTATTTTTCATTTTACCGAGCGAAAATTACATAAACCGAAGTAACCGTAAACAGTAACCGAATAATATTGGCGTTGAATGATTTTTTCAGTTATTTTCTCTGTTTGAATATTGCACGCTAAGGCTGAATTGTAACAGGTTTGGCGCACTATGTACACGTACAATATATATGTTATATAGTGATAACGTTTAGACTGCAGATACTCAATGTTTTATACTGTTGCCGGTTAAGTTCTGCATAGCTGTATGATTCATATAATAATATATATTGTTAATCTCGTATAATATTATATTAATGACTGCGTACACGCGAATACCGAGCAATGCACAATACCTATACCAATACATAGTCAGGCATACCAATATATGCTGAAAATATTATAATATTATATGTTAGGTGTTTATGTATTAACATTAAGATATGACCCCGACAATCGTCTGCAACAAATGCGATCCCCGAGAGTTGGAATATACATATGATCATTGTAATAATAATATGTACGCATATATACGGGTGAGATACGCGAATTTGCATGCGCATATAAATTGTTAAAATAAACTATTGTTAGAAACGAATGAATAAAAATATACTTCAGCGCGAAAACGTCGAACATAAACACATGTACGTAGGTCTACGCGCAGATTAAATTCGAGTTGTAGTAATATAATATGATATGTATAGTCAGGCTCTGATTTGCCAATTCATGGGCCTAGTGCAGTCTACAGTTTTTGAGGCCCCATATCGTCGTTCCAAATCCATACTTCTTTCAATGGTGAAATAAAATCTAAACACAGTACGTTTTTAAAATAATGGTGTACCTGTTATTTGTGACTTATGAGTACAGTTGAATTGAAACTTTTTTATATTAAAAACAGTGTACAATATTATGAACTTAATGACCACTATAACTTTTTACCCGGTTTTTATAAATCATAATTTTAAGAGAAATAATGATAAAAAGGTACTAGTATAACTAATATTGTCTGCTTGTTGTTGGTGGCCCCTTTTTGAGTGGGCCCAGTGCAAATATCCCATATGTCCTTGCATAAATATAGCTCGGTACGTCATGTAAATAATAGTTTCTATTTACAAACGACAAAGAGGTTAGAAAAATCAATCCAACAAAGTCGTGAAATACCCATAATTTACGAGTTCGTATAAATAATATAATACATTATATCCCAATGAAGTTATTCCTGGTAATAATATGACCAACAGCACATCATTATTATAATACTGTATAACCTTATCGTCTTTCAGAACGAACCGATTCTGTCGGACGGACTTTGATAATGCTAATGTACACATTACATTGCAGTATCAGTGTTCATGTGTGTTATATTTATATAAAATTTTGTATTGGTGGCGACGATTTGGTCTCGCTCTTTGTCTTTTCTGGGACAATGTAAATATTACGAGTGCACTCCGAACCCTAACACCTGTATCTGTTCTGATATTAAAACCGTCAACCAGATAAGCAGTATAAAATTTACCTATATTATAGTGCTGTTGCTGCTGCTGCGATAAAATATAACAAAATATAGTAGGTATAAAATATCTGTTCGGACGCGTTTGTACAATACGCACAGTCGTATATTATACTAAAATATATTATTATATAGTTCGTTGCGCGCATGTTATGTTATGCATGAATCGCATGAAGAATGTTTTTCAAAAATTCACTGCCATCATCATCATCATCATCTATGTAGAGATGAGATTTATTTGCAGAGAAGCGTGTGTGTGTTGTGCTTTTATAATAATATATAGAAGAGGAATATTATGTAGAAAGTCGAACGTGGTCGTCGTCGCGGATTTTTTCTCGTCGTCGCGAGAAGTTCTCGGTTATTATATTGTACAATGTACGAAGAACGGGTGGCACAAAGGGGGAGGAGGGGTGACGAACACTCTTTGCAGCTTATACGGTGCGCACACGTGCGGAGAGGGTTAGATTAGGTTAGGGGGCGGGGCCATGACGGATAGTGAAGTCCTCTTGGACGAACGCACATAATATTCCGTATACGACTGTGTAAAATAATATGTACGCGCGTGCAACGGCCATTAATATACGGGGACTTGTAGATATTATAATATAGGACTCGTACCGCGCGCGCATTATATCACGTCATTTTATTGCACGGAACGCGCAGGCAAACTTACATTTTACATTCGTGAATAATAATAATAATAGTAATAATAATAAAATCTATCACGTACCCAACTGCACCGGTATAATAATATACATATATATACGTAGTAACAATGTACAATACCGCATAAACCATCGGGTCGCACACACACACACACACACACACACACACACGGAGGTTGCAACGGTGGGGGGTTGCAATCGCGAAACAAAAAATTGCAATGTGCATGCACGTGGCAAGGTCATATTATTTTGTTCGCGTTGCAACGAGCTGCGCTGCGCCTCTCGCAGTGTGTCGTATAACCGTCGACGTCGCCGTCGCCGCCGTGGGAGAGCTGCTGATTATGGTCGGTGCAGGAAGAATTCATAAAGAAATTCCGTCGTCCTGGTATATTAAGTATTATAATAATATCATGTAGGTGTATAGGTATTGCAACTCCATCGCTCACGGATTGACGCGATTGCGAGTGCACCGACGTGCAACGAACGTAATATTATTATATGTTCTCATTGCTTCCCACAACCGCCCGCCACCGCGTTCGGAATGCACTTACAATGCACAAGTTTGTACACCACCCCCCTCTCCCTTCCCTCCCCGCACAAACAGGTAAGTCGATGAATAATGCATAACATATTACTACTGTACGTACAATATATATATACGTTACTCGGCGTGTAACGTGTCGCATATAGTATTACATTATTATTACTATTATAATTTGTGTATTATAATTTTATAGTTGTTCCGAGCTACCGAGTATTGGGTTTTACGATGAAAAATCAAACATTTCGTGTCGAGTTCGGGGTTCCGCACCAGTAAAATCGTAAGTATATAACAATATTTATTATAGGTTTATGTACAATATAATATGTTGTATTATTATTAGGACCGCGCACGCGGTGGAGGACGGCGGGTTTCGTTTTAGATCTCGCGAACGTGGTTTTCGCAAAATCTTTACACAATATTATTATATTATTGTAACACTGTAAGAGTTACAGAAGAACGTGAGCCAAATAAATAGCAAAATTTACTTTGCGCCAATCTCGTTAGACGCGTTTTGTACGCGACCGCGTATTCGCCGCCGTTTTTGATGTTTTTTTTCCCCTCCACTATCCACGGGGCTCTACTCGAAATTCGCATTTTCGGAAACAAATATGCGCGTATTCCTCCTATATAAAAACACTGTACACAAGTACGAAATGTACAAAATATGAAGGGCACCTATATAAATTACACTGGTGTGCGTGCGTCTTTATGTGTACGTGCGTGTGTGTGTGTGTGTGTGGACAGTGGACGTAACAGCTGATGAATAATCTAATATACACGCGTAGCAGCAATATAGGGGATTCAAGGTGAAAATAATGTGTTCATCGTTGGTGTATTATTATTAATTATCATTATAATATGTAGAAAGTTTCTTTGTGCCATTGTCCGTTTATACAATATTCCTACATCGATAAGTCGAGGTGTCGAACCCCGTGCCGGTTCCGCGTGTCTTTTGTGTACGACGTCGTCGTCGGCCGTGTGATAAGATCGTGCGAAAAATTCGCGTACTCGTGGACGACGGTGGAAAACGAAGAGGCAAGAATGACGTTTTTTCCGCGTTTTAATCGAACGCGCACTGCACGCGCGTTTCGCCCGTGTGACGTATGCGTCGGTCGGCGGCGGCGGCACGGGTGCATCGGTGCACTGGTGAACTATTCGCAGTATGTAGGTAGAAAATAGATAAATACATTACAATATAATTTAATAATAATAATAATACGCCGCCGCCGTTTCGCCGTTCCATTGCGACAAGGACTTTTATCGCAGTCGGGTGGGAGGCCCCGACGTGGGTACGCGGCGGCGGTGCATGATGGTGTAGTGCAGTGCGAGCGGAGTGCATTTGACACAACAGCCGCGTCGTCGTTCATGTTTCATTATTGCAAACCGTCGTCGAGCCAGTGTACAATGTTTGAATAAAATTTCGCAATAAAATTTCGCATGGATAGTAAATTTATTATTTCCGTTCGAACGTGTTTTTTTCTCTCTCTTTTGTACGATTTTTTTCCATCGTTTTCCGTCTCGTCCGTCGTCGTGCCCGTCATCAAAATGGTTTCGCGTTTCCCACGTGTTTTCATCACAGCCGATTTCCCTCGCCAACTCCATCAAGTCGACGGCGTGTTTTAACGCGCGCGTACTTGGCGCGTCGCGCGTGCGACACGCTGCGGTATCGGATAAATAAAGTTCTCGAGGTGGTAACACTGTAGTGGTGCGGCCGGTCCGATGGCGAAATTCGCCGCGCCGAGGAATCCGTCACGGCCCGCGGGTCTTCTCGCCGCGGTATTCGCCGAACGCGGTTCGCGCAATGTCAATTTTTAATCGGTAAAACAACGACGCGGGTCTGCATCAATTAAATAATATTCAAGTTTGGTTTCTACTCGTTTTCACTGCTCTCGGTGGCGTCGCCTCCGCAACCTAAACCGCATCCGCATCGTGCTTCGACGGAAACTTGTGACCAAAATTCAAACGACATTAATATAATATTATCTTCAACGACGCGTAAAACGTATGTGTTTCCGTTATTCGCGATAATTATTATTTAATATTATCATCGTTGGACTGTTGGTGGTGGAGTGCATCACTGTAGCTGCGGTTTTCGCCGTGCACACGCGGCCCGCAGTTTTCGCATTGCCGCACACACTATATATACATAAATTATTTTTCTACTACTATTATTATTATTATTATTGTTTGAAAATAACGTGCGCGCGCCCGTGTTGTATAATACTATTTTATTGATAATATAGGTACCTACACCTATCACCTATACTCCTCATATTGCAATGCCAGTTGCTACTCAGTCGGAGATAACGCCGCCGCCTCAGATTAGCCGATCCGGACACGCGGGTCGTCATATCATCGTATGTATGTAGCTGTTCTACGTCATTCTCCGCGTGTGCGTGCGTGTGTTATATAGGGAAAAAGCGTGGGCAAAGTTGCGCACCACCGCCGCGAGTCGACAGCGAGCCACAGCTAGCCGCCGCCGCTGTCGTCGCTGAAGCCAACGCTCGATGGCCGCAGCGTACAGTGCGCACACGTTTATAGAACGCGAAACTTCGTTGTACAACAATTTACGGTTATAACTTATTGTTTTAATACGATCGTGTGTGTACGTCCGTTGTACGTGTAATTATTGTACTCGAGTACGTTGTCGTGCGGTCTTCATCATCGGCATCGTTTCGATCGCAAACCGCCTACGACCGTGCGTTGTTTCAGTAGTTTTTTTTTTTTTTAACGATTTTTTTGTTCGTTCATTTCACCGAAAACTCGTTTTATTATTATTTATTCTGGTTTCGCGGTTTTTTTTTTCTTGTTCCGAGTTCGCAATTTTTTTTCACATTATGCGCACCACGTGCACGCGATATTTCCAGCAGCAGCACACACCATACCTACCATCACACGACACTCCTCTCAGTCGCCGCCGCCGCCGTCGTTGCAGAGGAGAGGTTTGCCAATCGGTTAGTTTTTGCGGGCTGCTGCAGGCACTTTTAGACTCAGTGATGTTGACGAAGTCAGGTACCTGAAGTAGCGCGCGAAAACGAAACCATATCGACTGGTCGCCGCCGCCGCCGCGATGTATTGCTATACCATATAATTATTTAGTATTATCATGTAGACGTCGAACGATTTACCGAATGTATCGAGACCAAAGGAATAAAAACAACTAATAATAATGTTATTATTTTAGATTTCTCTGTACGTACACCGACGTGTAATGGCGGTCGTCGGTATTGTGTGTACATCGGGCGGCAGTGTATGTCTATCGAAACCCCATCCCGCGTACAATTAAACAGGATTACGTCTTTAACCTTATTGTAATATAACGTGGTTTTTAGAGGACGCGTCTCTCGCGAGTGCGTGGCAAAGTTTTCCGAACCACCTGTTGATTGTACTTCATCAGGTGCTCTGGTAATGCTGAAAATCCCGGCACTTGTTGGAGTGCAATTCACTTGCTGGCATCGCATCTACGAGCACATAATGTTATATTAATAATATGTGACTGTTTGCATCGGTCTCTGAATCAATAAAATATACAAATATTACCTTATAATAAGTAACTAGTATTGTACACGCACCAACAATGGACTTGTGTCCCTATACATCTATAGTTTGTACATCGTATCATATTTGTTATCGTTAAATTAAACGGTTATAAATGGACCATATAAATATATACATTAAATCTATATAACTTTGTACTGTGTTATTATTTTAGTATTATTATTATTATTATTATAATTTATAATAATTTATACAATCGCTATAAAATATCATTGTATATATTAAATAATTATTAATTCATTATTAATATATTTGTGTTATGTTAGTTCTTTTACGATATTTAAATTTTTGAGCGAGTTATAACTTTATTATGAGAATGTATAAAATTACGATTTTAAAAAACTCGTAGCAGCTCACTTGAAAATTAAAATTACGTAAAATACCGACGTAGAAACACGGATAATGTTTTTCCCATGATGTTTGATATTTGTTCATTTTACGCTATTAAAGCTAACAACACGGCATTTGAACTGCTGAACGCTAATTTGCTATGCTATACGTTTGTAGGACATTATGCTGCTGTAGCGTCTTCTCAATTGCAGTAAGTTGCAAGAGAAGCGATTAAAAACGACAACGATGAATATCGGAACATACTATGACGATCCTTTGGTCTAGTGTGGAAAATGACGTTTTCGACCGGTATGTCCGCCGGTGTGTGTATTGCGTGCGTGTTTCGACGGCCATCACGTAATACTATTGTAAACCAATGTTCGCACACGCATGCTATAATATTATATTGTACGCATACTAATAGATAATTTTTGCGAATGTATACAAATTTCGTAACGGCCGCCAAGCCACTGGCCATTTTATTTTAAATCGATTTCAAATTCGTTTTTAACGCGACACATCTCCAAAGACGTACAATATTATTATGTTTGTGTTAGCAATAGAATGTATTAATATTGCTGGGCAGTTTGTTCCTGGGAAATTTCAGTTTTTATAGATTATTATCCGTCTTGTGTTTCGATAAATTATTTATGGAATTATATAATGATAATTTCACAGACACGCTATACCCGAGAGTATAATATTATACTGTTTGTTCGGTGTACACTTATATAAAATGGTTCAAAGAAATATCACTTTCATTCGAATGAATATGTTTTGTTCCTGTACATCGGCTTTAACATTGACTGGATATTTCCTCTTTTGCTGTCGACGAACTATTTTTTTTAACACATTGCAATCATGTATAGGTACGCGGTGTATTCGTTTACTTTTTATTTAGTTAACTGCGATATACATAAAACCTTTAATAGTTCGTTACAATCGGCAGTAATAATAAAATAACAAGTGAAATTGATTTAATTTCGATTAAAAATAGTTCTAGAATCCCTAAATTGTACTTTTTATACTTTATATACCATAATATACTTATTATACTTATATATAATTATTGGTTATAGCAAAAAGTACATTTTTAGTATTCTACAATCTCTGTAAGTTGTGTGATAATCAAAGTAATCATGTTTTATTGTAACTTCAAAGCAAAATATTGAATTTTATGCAATGCCTTATTAAGCTCCACTTGAGCAATAACGGATGTCAAGCAATTTAATGCGATATAATTTTTATCAATTAAAAAACGATGATAAAAACAAAGAGCCAATGTATATGTTATTATAATGATGTGTATAGTGTAACTGTATACAAATACAATGCATAATGGTATGTTTCAATAAATTATCGAACAACGACCGCACTATGAACGATAACGATTTTATAATACTTAATAAGTCATATTTTACTACTTATTTTTTAGGTACAACATTAGTTACTTTTTTTGCGTAGGTGCACACATTGCTTTTTCACTCACAGTATTAAAACTTTTATCCATGATAAATGTCCTTAAAATATTTGTAAAACAAACAATTTAGTCATCGATATTATTTGAAATAACGTATTACCTACTACGTCATTAATATGAATGTTAATCCAATCAATTATTTAATTCTTTAAGCATTTTTTTATAATGTAGGTTGTAAAATAATTTTTTTGTAGATTGTAAAATGTATTATCTACAAGTTTAATTTACGGTGTATAATAATTTAATCTTTATTTATTTCTAGAAAAATTAATCTTTGAAAACCTTATAGAATGTTTAAATATAAATTATTATAATGAAATTTTGTTGTTATAAAATTTGAGTTGGGTAATAAATATTCTGATGTTATAAAGTGCTTTGGTGCTGATTAGTAAATAAGACATTTTTACTTTCTTTTAATTATGTTAAAAATTAAATAATGAGCGAAAGGTGACAATTGTTATACATTTATTTTTTAAATTAATATCACTGGAATTAATGTAAGTAGGTAATATTTAGTTAGTATAATATGTATGAATATTTAAAATTTTTTCTTTAAATTATTTGCCATTATTATTAATTATTATATTAATCATTTTATCACCGTGAATGCATTCAAAAATTAATAGAATATTACATTTTTATTGTATTATAATATATTCAATTAATTTGATGACAATTAATTGCATTAGGAAATAAGTTAATACTAATTATTTATATTTTATAATAATCTGAATACAACTACATTTTCTTGATAAAATGTTCAAGAATAAAATTTAAATTCACAAGAGTACGTCTAACACCTGCATGCGTTGTTTCCGTCTTACAAACATACAACATGGCAAATTTGCATTTAGTAGTTCAAATACTGTGTTGTTGGCTTTAATATTAGCGTATACTGACCTATAATCAAACATTACGGGAACAACATCATCTGCGTTTTGTTGGTCGGCTTTTTATGATATTTTAATTTTTAAGCGAGTTTTGAGTACCTACGTAAAATATTACAATACAAAAAACTCATAGCTTGCAGCTAAAAATCATGTTCAATAAACAATGTAGTTGACGTAGAATCGTTCAAGGTTCAACGTTCAAGAGTTCAATAATGTTTTAAATAAGATATTGTTTATGGAGTGATCTTTCAATTGAACCATTTTTCAAAAGTTACAAAACACACCAAAATTCTTAAAATGAATAAACTAATACCAATAAAAAAATGTAAATGTTACACAAGTTTAGTACTGACTTCTGATGAAATAGCAGAATACCATTTTGTCTTTTACTATATTATATAATATAATCCTATTATTATTATATATCTATATCCTATGGCCTATTATAAGTTTTTAAAAAAAATATATATAATTTTCTTTCTTTTTTTATCTCCTGTACTAGTTATTTGTATTAGTAGTTTGTACCCATATGTTATAATTTATAGGTAACTAATCATGGCAATAAGCCTATAACTATTAACCACATGTTTATATGGATCAAGAAGAAAAAGTTTTTATCTATGACCTTTAAGTTCGAGATTCGTATTAATTTAGTATAAAAATGTACAGCTAATTAAACGACGTTATTGGTTGTATGGGTTATAAACTTTTAATTCTTATTTAATAATGCGTTATGAAACAATTAAATTGATAAAATGATTTGCTTTGAGTTTCGGAACGATAACAAAAGACATTACACATCAAACGCGATAACAGCCACGGATCCACGGAACGATCAGTGATCATCTCCCCAAGAATTTTGAATTTAATACTATAATAACAATTCTTATAAATTTTTTTTTTTTTTACCACCGAAAAAATACTAATGAAAAATATTTTTACATAAAATTGAGACATTCAACTTAATTGAAAATGTCTTTTAATTTGTAAATAAATAATTATTAACTTATAATTTTAAAACTTCAAACTTGGTTTCCATTTCTGATTCAGTTAGAGACCCAAAAATACAAAATAATAGTTAGATATAGTCCCAATCATTGAATCACTAATAATAAATTTCTGGGGAAAAACAAACCATTAATCTCGAACAACTTGGACTTCGTAGACGTCTGAATTTTTTTCTTGTAGATGCAGTTGACGAGGAACTGCCGCGATGTGCGTAATTGGTAACTACTAACTATGTGTGCCTGTAGCTGGATATTCTTGCGGAGACCGTCGTCGCAGTGATTCGTGTAATTATTGAATGTCCTTCAATAGGCTACTACTCCCATACGAGCCGTCTAAAACATAATATCTACTAACACATAAATGTACTTTTTGATATTGGCGCGTATGAATCTAATCGTCAAACGGACTGTACGTAGAACAATGTTCTAGTGTACCCAGCTAAGGCCTGATTTATCAATAGGCTGAGTATATATATATAGGCTACAGCCCAGAGCGCCAATCGGTTAATGTTAATTTGGGGGCGCCACAAAATAATTTTTTATGAACGCAGAAGCCGTGAATTAACCCAATCCATGCTGGCGACAAAACTCCCGTAATCAGGCGTTGAGTGTATCATTTCAAAAGTATAACAATTCAATACGGACACAAGTTTAACCACTGCGTTTGACTAATATCTAAATTTCGGACTTTATCCATCAATATTTAACATTATCCATATGTTTGTAATGATGTGCATCATTCAACAATGTAATATTTTCGAAAAAGTAATAAACAACGATTCCTTCGACACGTGCACAGAAAAGATGATCCTTACAAAAAGAACCTTATGGACCAACACACAGTTGTCTCTTCCAGAGCGGCCACTCTTTGAAGGACACCGTCTCGGGTAAAATAACGACGGTACGATACCGCCGCACATCCTTTTCCTATATAAGACACCCGCGTAGGCGGCTCTCCGGTTGGTATCTCTAAGTCCATCCCAGAGTCCACTCACTTAACATCAAGCATTGTTTTTGTGCAAGTGTGGTAGCGTTTTTATGTTCGTACATCTAAATCAGTGTCCGTGTCAATCATTAATATACACCTCATCTCCAAAATATTTGCAGTCAAGAGGCTTTTCACTTACACATTAAGATCGACACCGATCAAGGTAAGTGATTTTATGTACATAGACAACGCTACACAGTCACCCTGTTCGGCTCTCGAACTCACTTACCCTCATAGTGATAACTCTAAGTACAAGTGTTGGTAACCCCTACCATCCTTCTTATTTTTGAGTTATTACATGTTATACCATTATTATATTTGACTACGACGACATGTCAAAATTTATCAATATTTCTTTACATATATGTATTAAAAATACCAACAATTACTTGATAATTTATAATTTATGTCTTTATATAAGACATAACGTTACAAAATGGGATTATATCTAATATCTATAGTGTTTTAGTGTTTATTTTAAATTTTGTAACTTAAATAATTTGTAAAGAAATCATGTGTGTTATATTTTTATATTATACTACAGGTATTTTATACAATTATATATAATATATTAATTTACACAAATATCATTTATATAGCAATATAGCATGTTTAAAATCATATACTATACCAGCATACAACACGTTTATATTAAAAATCAAATTTAAGAGTATAAGTCTAAAATGTTACTATTACCGTCGGTAATTGAGTCTCTCTTCATCTCCAATTTAAATAACGTCATATCTTTTTAAACGTCGGTAAATCAAAGATGTTTTTTCCATAATTAATTATCGTTACATTTTTGACATTTTTCAGACGTTAAGTAACCATTGTTATCTTTTTTTTTGCTTGAAATTATTTTATTTAAGTTTTCATAAAATTGAATTTCGGAGTTCATTTTATAAAAATTATACGTGATAAATTTCAAGATCACAGACGGTGAATATACGACGTACAATTTTAAATACACTAAATACTTGCACAGAACACAGCTGAAAAACCGGAACAGGTATAAACTACGATTGTTGTAAATGTGTGTGTCATAATTTTAAACTCATTCTAGTAAACAATAAAACCGATAAAACAAGATTTAGGTACCTACCTATAAAGTACAAACTGGTGTCTTAATTACTTATAAAGTTGAGTCGGTAACAAATTATTAAGGACTGTCCTCATCAGGCACACAATATTGTTGTATAATATAATATATTATGTCTCTCACCCGATGCATTCATGCGGATGATCTATTTATTATTCGTTCGTACGGTAGTGGTACTAGTGGTAGGATTTGTTCGACGTGGCGGTCATGGTAAACTGCCTTCGGCACCAAAATTTAATTGAAGTTGAACATTATACACTAAAAATAAATGAAAATAAATACAATTTGAATATACTGGTTGATTTTTTAATTAAATTTTTTTCACACAGGTACCCTAAACGAATTATTTCACCATCCTGGTACTTCTTTCATTGTACAATTATGTCTTCACAAGAAAAAATGTTCTTATTTACAAGGAGAGTTCTTAAAGTATAAACACAGTTTTATGACCAACATAAGTTGGCTTTTAGCATTATAATCAAGAGTATAGAAGTAAAAATATAAAAAAACGTAACATAGTGATACTATATATTTATTGTAAATCTTAGAAATTAATATCCACAATGTATATTAGACATTATATTCATTTTAAAATGTCAAAAATAATTTAGATTTCGACAAATATAAACCGTGTAAAAGTATAAGAAATCATTCTTATAGTAAACACAAGATCAAGTAAGTACCTACCTATATTGATGAAAACACGCCCACTGATCAAGCTGCTGACCAGTACATTTCATACTTGACATCTGCTTGCGACGCATGCATGCCGCCCAGGGCACCACCACCTCACGGCAGAAGGCAAGCCCATTGGTGGAACCAAGAAATTGCCACGCTACGCGACGAATACGGTCGACTGCGTAGGAGCTACCACAGGGCAGCTAGAAGGCGAGAGTCACATGAACAGCTGGATGTTCACCGAATCGCATATAAGGTCAAGAGAAAGTTATTGCGGCAGGCAATAAGATCCTCCCAGGCTAAATGCTGGTCCGACCTATGCAGATCCGTTGACTCCGACCCGCGGGGTCTTCCCTACAAAGTCGTCACCAAACGCATCGGTCGTCGACGTCCAGGAATTGAAGCCCGCGGCATGGAGTTGGAGATCGCCGATCACCTCTTTCCGAACTCCCCAGCGACGGACTGGGCACTCGAGCCCTACTCACCAGAAACCGCAGAAGATGAAACCGTTGTAGACTTCACCCTGGCCGAACTGGCCCAAGCCTGCAAAAGACTTCCCCCCGGTAAGGCAACCGGCCCCGATGGTACCCCCAACGAGGTTCTAGCCAAGTGTTCCTCCGGAAGCCTAACATCCTACTCAGCGTCTACAACAACTGCTTGGCCAACACCACCTTCCCTTCCCGATGGAAGGAATCCAGACTAGTTCTACTGCACAAAGGCCCCGGCAAGTCGACAACCGAACCGTCCAGCTGTAGGCCGCTGTGTATGCTTGATTCCTTGGGGAAACTCTTAGAGCTGCTAATTCTGGCAAGACTCGACACGCACCTCGATAGCACCGGTAATAGATCACCAAATCAATACGGGTTTCGCCAAGGCAGCTCGACCTCTGACGCAATGGAACGACTGCTGAACGCCGCACACAGCGCAGCGTTAGGCGCGGCATAGCACAGGGATATTTGCGTGGCTGTGTCTCTAGATGTGAAGAATGCATTCAACACGGCCCCCTGGAAGAAGGTGGATAGTGCCCTCCGGGTTAAGAATGTACCCTCGTCCTTGTGAAAATGATAAGATCCTACCTACAGGATCGATCCATATTGGTTGGCGAAACACTCCACCGTTGAAGTACGACGTGCGGCGTGCCCCAGGGCTCGGTTCTCGGACCGGCCTTGTGGAATGTCTTTTATGACGATTTATTGGACATGGAAACCCCTTCGGGTGTCCAACTCGTGGCATTTGCTGATGATGTGTGCGTCTAGGCATCGCCCGCACAGGTGAAGCAGCCGCTACCCTGCTCAATCTTGTAGCTAGCTAAGGTATCGGCTTGGATGGAACAAAACGGACTGAAGCTAGCCCCCACCAAAACTGAGGTTGTAGTTCTGACAAAGAAAAACAAATTTCACAATCCGGAGCTTCTGGTTGAAGGGCACGTAATTCCTATCAAACAATCAATGCGATACCTCGGTGTTGAGATCGACACTCGGCTCTCTTTCACCAAACACATACAACAGGCTTCCCGCAAGGCTACCGACTCAGCGACAGCCATAGGCAGACTGATGCCCAACATCGGCGGACCGTCGCAAAGCAAAAGAGCGCTTCTTGGCACTGTGGCAAACAGTAAGATGCCGTACGCCTCGCCGACCTGGGCCGTCCGCGGGACAAAAACGGCTAAGAATCGCGCGGAACTGGCAAGAGCGCAGAGGGTTGTCGCACTCCGCATAATACGTGCCTATAGGACAGTCTCGGCCGACGCTTCGTCAGTATTAGCCTCAATGCTACCTGCAGACCTGCTAGCAACAGAAAGGGCTAGAGTTCGGGTTCGCCTGGACGACCAGGCTAACGTCGCTCCGAGCACCGTTAAAAACCAAGAGAGAACAATCAGCATCGCAGCAAGCTCGGTGGGACCGGTCTGTTAAAGGAAGATGGACATACCGGCTTCTCCCTGACGTTGGGCGCTGGCTAACAAAGCCACCGCTAACCCTGACTTTCCGACTGACGCAGGTGCTTTCGGGGCTTGGGTGCTTCCGGAGCTACCTGAAGAGGTTTAATCGGGCGGACGACAGCTATTGCGTATACTGCGTCGACTCCGACGACACTGTTGAGCACACGGTTTTTACCTGTCCGAGATGGCTTGACGACCGCGTTCGAATGACTGAGATTATGAGGCGAACTCCGAATGCGGCCGACGTTGAGGAAATCCTGTGTGGTCCCCTGTCATATGACTTGCCAGAAGACGCCCAAGCCCGAAGGAGAATTATCAAACAGTTCGAAACTAATCGCGTGGAGTTCATCCGCATGGTCGAGACGATTCTGTCGACCAAGGAAAAGGATGAACGCGAGGAACAGGCCCTGCGAAAGGCACAAGAGAACGTGTGACCACCCTGATGGAGAACGGAACATCCAGAGTGGTGGACTCCGGTCGGGCCGAGAAGGTCAGGAAGAAGTCCTTTGTTAATGTTAAACTTAATTGTTAATGCCTAGAAAATGATTGAACGGGGTAAGTCGGGGAGCTGTTCCGTCTGCCTCCCATGTATGTGCTAATATTTGATACCGTCAATAAACGATGGCGGCGCCGCGGAAGTAATGCGAAAGCAGATCCCGCGGCGTCGTCGGTTAAAACGAAAAAAAAAAAAATAATACCTACCTATATAACACAGAAGATCCGTGTTTGAGTGAACTGATTGCAAAAATCTGTCATCATGGATTTATAAACTGTAGATTCTATGCATGAAACCGCAGTGAAAGAGGCAACAACATGTGTCACCGTAACGTGCTAGAAGAGTTACTTATGGATAACCTTGTGTTAACATTTTAAACATTAAGTATAAATACAAAAAAATTTATGAATTTTCAACTAGATACAAAACAAATTATCGAGATTTTATTATATTTTATACAAATTTGAACTTTATGGGCTTATAATTAAAATTGTAATAAAAATTTCCAATTTTTTTTAGTTGCGATAAGTATAAATTATAATAAATCTTATATTAAATTTTCAAGAGTTTTTGGACATCCAAATTTTTTTTATTGGTATTTCAAAAAAAACAACTTAGAAAAATCGAAAATGTATATATAAATAGGTCAAAAAATGTCAAAATACTATGAAAACTTAACCATGTATAAAAAACGCCAATACCTATAAAAATTTTGTGAAAATTTAAAGTATTTGTGGTTTTTTGTTTTTGAGTTAGAACATTTAAAAAAAATGTATTTTGTCAAAACGTGGTTTTGCGTAAAAATTTCCCGTTTATTCGTAATTTTTTATGGGTTTTTTTGATAATTTTAAAAAGTTTTGAAAAAATTTGATTTTTGACTTGCCCAAGTATCATCTACATTCACTTTTATTTCAGAGAAGTTGCTGTTTAAGGAAATCGAATCATTTTTACTGCCCCAAAACGTGATGACAGACACAAAACAAAAAAAATAAATAAAAAAAACAGACATCATTGTAAAACCAATAGATTCCATCACTTCATTCAGAATCTAAAATATACTTCTGCAGTGATATTATAATATCTCTTCAGAGATACTCTGTATGCCACTGTTTAAAAGTAGTTCAAGTACATTTTATATTTTTATTTCAGAAGGAGACATCGTTTTATAATAACAGAAGTTTGAATTTATTTCTTTTGGAAAATTTATACGGAATTTATTACGGACTTCATATGATTTTTGTAAATCTATACCATAACACATTACACAATCCAGTATTTACTATGGGAATGTATTTCGACCAAATATGTACAATTTTAAATGTTTATTTGAATGTAGCACATACATTATACATTTATACATTATAGAAAAAGATCCAATATATTTTAATAATAACTTCTTTGTTAGATTTTTCTGATTGTTGCATCTATTTTTCAAGAAGATTTTCCGTTTTAAATTTCCATCAAAAAGTGGTTTTATCTGATTGTTGCAGCAAATTCTAGAAATAATATTTTTTTATGCATTTGCAACATGTTTTCGCGAAGAAAAGTATATATTAGTACAACTTTCACGGTAGATGCGATTATTGAATTCTTATTTCATGCCAAAGATAGTGAACATTTACCGAGTCAATATTTAGATTAACAATCCAAAGTTATGTATAGAAACTGATACATAATGATTGAGCCAAATGGTGTCATTTTATTACATAAAAACTGAATAAGTAATATTAAATTATTAACTAATATTCGTCCTACCCCAAAATATTAATTTCAAATGGTTGTGTTAAAAATGTTAACATAATATACTATTAATATTTTTTATTATTATAATAGTTCTAATAGTTTTATTATATTATTTTATAATCTTATTGTTTCAAGTAGTCAGCAATAAAAATGAAATGACAAAATATATAGTATAGTTGGCAAAAATACATTATGGTGTGTCTTTTATTTATTTTTTTGCAATATATTATATTAAATGAAATGTCAGTAGAAAGTTAAATATATTCTATATAGGTATACATACCACGAGTATAATAGAACATGGTGAAAACTATTTCTGCGAGAGCGTTCTGAGAAGAAGTTTTCTGGATGTATTCGGGCGGTAGTAGGTATTACTAATGGTATTTGTCCACGTTGTCTTTTTTAAGAATGAACATTACATAATATTACCCAAACTTGTCTTGACGTACAATACAAAACACACCAAAAGGTACCATACTATTGTTATAGGGATCGCCTTGTTTATTTTCCGAGAAATATAATTTGAGAAATAACGAAGAATCAATCTCAACATTCTCAACAGATAATAATATACTATTATAGTTTGTTTTTTTTTTTTTGTATTATTGTGCTGTTATATTTTCTTATTTTTAGGTTTTAAAATTGTTAATGTAATATCTAACTAAAATTATTGTAACTTAAAAATGTGCAACAGATTCCCGAATTCATCGTTATTGAGACATTGTCTACAATTATTTGTAGTTTTGTACAGTGAAATATTATCTTAAGATTAGGGTAGTATTGCATACATTTTTTTTAACGTGCACGGTGTGTCTATTCCTATCGCTATTTAAATATTAAGAGTGAACATAATAGAAAATCAGTCATTATAACGGGTACGGAATAGCTATTTTATTTTTTTATTTTACATATTATTACATAATATTTTTTTTTTTTTTTTTATTAGAAATAAGGCTTCAACATCGAGGGTTATTAGTCTAACGTACATTAAATATAAAAGAGATAGAACAAAAAAAATAAAAAGGATAACAAATAACAAATTATGTTGTGACAATAAGTTGATGGTTACATATGTGTTTAACATTGTTAAAATGAATTAATAAGTTGTATTTTATTTAAGAATTTAATGATTTTGGTGCTATTATTTTCATTGAAGGTTTCTTCCATATTCGGTGGTATTTCTAGGTTTTTCCTTGTATCCTGGTACTTTGTACAGTCTTGGATGATGTGTTGAATTGAAAGGTCAGTGTGGCATTCATCACAGGTTGGTGGAGGGTTTTTGCTGATGAGAAAAGAATGCGTTAGGAATGAGTGTCCAATTTTGCATCTTGTGATGACAACTTCCGGTCTTCTATTGAAGTGGTGGGGTGGGATCCATTTTTTACGTCTTTTTTAGTTGATTTAAGTTTATTAGAAGGGGGAATAGTATCCCAATAATTTTACCATCTAGAATAGGTTTTATGTTTGATGGATGATTTGATGTCATTTGTAGGTAAGTCGGAGATTGTTGGATGGGGCATAATTCTTATTGCAAGATCAGCTGCTTTATCAGCAATTTCGTTGCCGGTTATACCTATGTGGGATGGTACCCACATAAGTTCGATATTTTGAGTTAATTTTAATATCTTTTGAATATTTCGAGTACATTCATTTGAAGGTAGGGGGTTTTGAAGAGCAAGTAGGTCACTGAGTGAGTCGCTTAAAATTAGGGTATGGTTAGAGGAGGTCGTCTTGGCAAAAATGATTGCTTCATAAATGGCTTGAGTTTCTGCTGAGAATATACTAGATTCAGATGGGAGTTTGTGAAGTAGTGTAATGTTGTTGAGAGATTGCAAAGCCGACTCCTTGGACGGATTTGGATGTATCAGTATATATTTTGGTGAAGAACTGGTATTTGTTTTGTATAATTTCATAGAATTTTGAGGTGATAATATTTGGATTTGTGTCGTTTTTGCTATGTTGTAGAAGTTCAGTATTGATTTTGATTTGCCAAAGCCAAGTGGGATGGTTTGGGTATATTGATTTGTTATTTACAGATGTGTATATATTGAGTTTGTTAACCAGTTGGGTGAAAATGTTATCTAATGATGGTAAGGTATTTTTTATTGGAACCGTTCTGTTTGTGATTATGTGGTGTGGAGTGATTTTTCTTTTTTAACGTAGTTTAAGAGTTCTTTTTTTCTGAGTAATTTGAGGGGAAGTTCTCTAGCGTAGCATAGAATGCTGTCGGGGGGGCTGGTCCTGAAAGCTCCAGTGGATAAACGAATTCCCTCGTTATGGATTGGGTCTAATATTTTTAGAAGGTTTTCTTTAGCTGTAATATAAATTTGGGAGCCATATTGTAATTGTGATAATATAAGAGATTTATAAACTGTAATAAGTGATTTCGTGTTGGCATCCCATGTGTGGTGGGAAAGTGACTTAATGATATTCATTCTGGTTTTACAGGTACTTTTGAGTTTATTTTAAGTGTGATGTCCAATTAAGCTTGTTGTCGAAAATCATTCCAAGAATGCGGAGAGTTTCATAGGTGGGTATCGGAGAATTTTTGAGGTATAATTGTATGTTTGCTTTAGGGCTGTTGTGAAAAGTATTACATTAGCTTTTGCCAGCGGAAAATTTGAAACCAGTTTTTTGAGACCAATCTTGGAGTATATTAAGAGAATTTTGTAATATTTCTGTAGTTGTTTTGATATTTTGTCCATTGCAGTAAATGTGACAGTCGTCGGCGAAAAGTAAGTGTTTTGTGGGTTTTGGAATATTATTGAAAATGTCGTTGATGGCTAATAAAAACATTGTAAAACTGATAACGGATCCTTGTGGAAGTCCGTTTTCTGTTTTGTAAATTTTTGATAGTTATCAGTGAGCTCTGGCTTGGATTTTGCGGGTTTTTAGGAAATTTTCTAAGAATCGAAACATTACATAATATTATGGTACCTATAAGTATTTCTTCCTAGTACTTATAACAAATATGTACTTATTAACTATTAAGTAGGTATATAATATCTCCACATATTTGGTAAAAAAATTCATATTTCAGAAGTATTTGAGAAAACATTGATTTTTTTCAATTGTTTTCAATTGTTTTCACTTTTATTTAATAATGTGTTACACTATACCTATCATGTATCAACGACGATAATAAAATGTTCTACCTTGTCTAAATAATACTAGATTTTTAGGTGTTTACAAGAAATTCAAAAGGCTAAATTTTTAACTAAAAATAGTCTGGAACACTTGATTGAAAATATTAATAACTATAACAAAATTAGAAATTTGTTTTTATTTATGAAGTAAAGGACCGATTTTGGTCTATAAAATAAAAAAGTTTAGAGTAGTCTCCTATTTTAAAGAGCTATTGCCGATAAGCATTACAGCTAAACAAGTATTACCATACATTGTAAATACTATTTTTTCAATTACTTAACATTAACAATAAAATAAGTCTAATATTGACGGTTCATTGTTTGGAGTGATAAAATGAATAATCAAAATCAAAATATATCAACCAAAGATAAATAAAATAATAGGTCATTAGCCGTTTTATAATTAGATTCGTTTTATTAAAACGATCATTATAAGTTATAACGATGTGACAAAGTTTGTAAACGTCAATGCGTGCGTACGTAATTAAGTAGATATGGAATTCTTGGAAAGGAATCTGTTCAAGAGTGTTGATAATAGGGAAATATTAATGCTCTAATGATAGAGTTTCATATTATGATACAAACAGGGTAGGTATTAGAAATATACTAGGCTAAATTATTTGAGTTCCTTTGCATAAATATATAGTGTTATATGTATATGTCAATATAAGTCTTTGCGCCAAATTTTTCTTTAAGTCCCCCCACTTATTGTATTATAATATTAATTTAAAAATTATATTCCTACTGTGTACAGCTTTTAAGATATTAAAGACTTCCACTAAACAATATATTTTGTATGGTTGATATTTTAGCCATCATTATCGCGTTGATTTCTTACAAGTAGGGCAGATGACTATTATTGGATGAATTTGGATCATTTGCATACCTACTGCACAATCACAAAAATAGCAGAATAAGAAACAATTATTCAATTGCTATGTAGTATTATATATATTGAAGTAAAGTAATGGAAAAAAAAAGAAAAACACTTTTTATGCTGAAATAAATTTAGTTGAGCATATAATTCTATATTTCGAGTTTTTCTTGGACATAGGGTATTTTTATTCCATTTTATACTTTGAGATGCATATTTTAAATTATTTATCATTTTATCAATGTTTTTCAGTCGACGTTTTAATTTCATACAACCAAAGTATTGTTGAATCTTAAATTATTTTTAATGTTGATCATACAATAGCTTGGTTGTTGATTGTTCCCGGACGCATGTTTATCTTAGAAACACGTCGTTGATTAGACTTATTTTCAGATTATTAATTTTATTAATATACAGATAATATTGTTCACGGCATAACATTAATTTATAGATACTATAGATATTATTATGATCGATCGATATAAAAATTGTTATTTTTCACTCAAAATTATACATTTTAAAATACTTATACTTCTGGGTGTTTAAGTGCATAGGTATTTTATGATCTTTTAGAGTTACTCTGCATTACTTATGAGTATTAAGCGTGGTCCGCACTAAATCAACAATTTTTCAAGCGGAATTTTATTGTTGTTACTACAAAAGTTCCACTATACGTTTTCAGAAGTTTCTACATTTTTAATCAGTAAATTGTTCGGGGCGACAAAAATGTTTTATTGTTTTGTGGTTCGGTTGGAGGTTATATCCACAAAACAATATTATAAAATCGGTAAATACGTAGCTAGAAGTTTATCATCAGCGTCGAGTATGTGAACTGTGATCCCTGGACAGTCGCGTATTGCAAATCGTGTGTCGCGTATGTTTATCAAACATCATAACTTTGTTAGTTTATTCAGTCACGTGATCTAAGTTTGTTATTCATGAGTGGACACTGGACTGTGGACTAAACTGTTGTCTGTTACAGAAACATTTTCCGCATCCATTTGTTTATTAATGTTTCTGTGGTTTTTTTTGTCGTACGCTTTGTTTCAATTTGTTTTCATAAAATATAGGAAAATACTATATAACAATCAGTCGTTTTATGTTACTTCAGCCTTAACGTGAACTCAGCTTTGCCTAAAATTCATTTCACAGCGTATGTTATTTTTGATTTCAGTTTTAGTTTCATGTGTCACAAATGACAAAAGTCTTTAAGAATACACGACAGGGTGTCGGGGTCCGGAAAAAAGACATTCTAAGAATACGAAAAAATGTACATTGAAGTAGGGAGGATTTTTCGCCGAGTCCTGTATCATATTAGATAATATACAATTTAACTGGCAACTAAATTTTGAATTTTATTACCATTTTCTTATAGTAATTACGTCTATAATAATTAATAATAATTAAATCCATATAAGCCGCATTATAGGGGTCTACTCTTTTATTAATCCACACAAATTAAGTGTCGTGCGTTATGATAATTTTAATAGAAGCACCTGCACCTTTATACGAAAAACCCTACTACTACTGGTGGATATGGAGAAATTTTACTTCTAATAGATACATATTTTGTTGTAAAAATATGCAATATATTATAGCCAATATTTGTACTGAAGACTCGATTATATTTCTAGCCAAGGTGATTTTATACTTTACCTAATAGCTAAAATTATAGCATAAAATATACGGTATATAGTTAAATTACATAATTCTATTTTGCCTTAAATGTTCGAGAAGCTACATGGAACCGAAAAAAATGTTAAAGGTTATCTGAACTAGAAAATTAATGACATATTTGATTTTGGAGGGGGGTTTAATGGGTTGATTAAGTTGGGGATTAAAAAAAAAGTCGAATGAAAGATAGTATAAACATGTAAGATAAAAGAACTAACTGGGTGATAAATTGTTCGACCGTAACTTTACAGTTATCAAAACGATTGCATAATTATTTTAACTCTTAGCAATGAAGATTTTCAAAGTAGTATAGTATTTCAGTTGATTAAATACTCTGCCTTAGTGGCGGTCAAACTAGGGGTAAGGAGTGTATAGACTCTCCCAAGCTATGACCTTTTTCAATACTTAATAATATAAATTTTAAGCATTTAAAAAAAAAAATACAATAAAATAAAATAAATAAATAAAGTGCATACTACAAAATAAATTACATCCTCCCTTCCCTATTGTAAAATAATTTGATCGTCACTGGATTAACTTTTTATAAACTTCTTAAAGAACTTTAGTGGGTAAATTTATAGAACAGGCTGTGAGTGCAGCACTCGTTATGTAATGAGTTTCATTTACGTGGTAAATTACCATTAGAGGTGTACACTCATAACAGAAATATACCAGCATAGTTATTCGTTGCCATGTGATAATTTTTCGGGAACTATTCGAGAAAAAAAATACAAGTGTTTGTGAGGGTGAAGTATTATATTATATTATTATAAATATGTGTTTGGGGCTGCAGACTGCAGTAACTGTGTCGCATCGGCGTACAGGTATTAACCGCAGTAATTTGTGGTCACTATATACATTCTAGGTACTTAACATGTTGGGCTTAATACCTAAGAAAAACTATGAAGATATGGCATGAGAAATTTTATAGGCAAAATAAAATTAAACTAAATTGAACAAATTTGACAGAAAATCTTTAGCGCAGTGTTTCCCGACCCGACCTGGGCGCGTGACTGGGTGAACATACATTACTGGGGGACGCAAGACATCATTACAGAGTATTTTAAATGATTATTATGCAGAAATTATAGTCATTGCGCATATGTCGTATGATATTTTTCGTCACGCGTGTATACCAAATGTTTAATTTTCGATGCTACTAGATGCGACGGAGTTTCTGTCGGAACACATTCGATTAGAATAACGATTTCGAAAGTTATATTTTTATTTTTGAAGAAAAGATTTATTAGGTATATTTTTCAAAGAATTAAATTTATATTGACTTTTAAAGGGATATAGTAGTTTTTTTTATCAATATTCGCTAGTTACTGAAATTATTAATCATTATTTAGGTACCTATATTATTTGTGTATTTTATACTAAGATCAGTGAACAAGGTATTTTATCTACTCCAGGTAAATGTAAGATACCAGTGTAGTTGAAACGGAATATTGTTCATTTGAGATATAATGCACTTTTGTTTAATGTGCCATTTTTAATATTTTTAATCAGTTTTTACGTTGTTTTAATTTATATACTTGGATTGGCGATATGAATTGGTTCCTTATTTTTAAGGATAGAAAATGTTATTGGGCTAAAATGGTCTTTTATATGATAATATACCACAAAGTTTCTAATCGAATATTACTTTACCTACAAAATATATGTCAGTATTATTAACTGGTTTAAAAATATTTCTTTTATTCCGACAACAGCATTAATTATTATCTTTGTATCTTTATTTTCGTTAAAAAAAAAAAAAACATATATAATACACTGTATTCCAAATTTAGATACCGCCATACTGGCTTCAAAAACACAACCCTCATATTATAATTTAATATCTTTTAACTAAATCTGTATCCCCGTAAACCATTTGCTCCCAAAAGACTCGAGTGACAATGGACCAGGAATGTAATTTAATCTTCAATAGTTAACACCACCAAACCCAAAACCTTCAGTATATATTTGTGTATATGTTTACGTGAATGTAATACTACAATGATAATATATATATATATATATATATGAATGTCAGTCGAATTCATCAAAAATCCCGTCGACATTGTCGACACAAAACCATACAATATTTTATTCTCGTGCGGTTTAAACATTACTAATTTTTTGAGAAAATTTAAAATAAATGAAAAAATCTTACTATACGTGGGGACTGTGAGAAGTGAGAATAGATGACGCGGACGGTTGGATATAATATACCGGGAGTTGATATTCTTATGGAGAGGAGTCTGGAGAGAGAGGGGGGATAAGGAAACTTGCACGTTGCAGGTATATGGAAAAAACATACACAAATTTGATAGCCACGATCACGAACGCATAATAATCTATATAAGTAGATGACGTTTTTTATCAAAATGATTCAGTTATGTATGGTAAATGTTGTAAGAAATAATATTTTTAATTCATATTTACTACTTTCACTGGCCAATGACGTTATTTGCTAAGAATGTTGGTAAATGATAATGAATCTCGTAATTTTTATAATAATAAACAAAATAATAATCATTATTATTGTACTATATTATTATATATTTGTACAATATTTATTATTATTACTGTGGAACTTGGAATTGCATAAAATGTCAGCTGCCTAACTGCCTTGTACCTTGAATATACGAGTACATATCATACTACCGCAACCAGATTTGCAGTTACATTTTTTTGATAAATGATATTTGCAGTTCATTATTTAGAGATAGTTATTGAAATGTAGCGATTGCAAGTCAATGATATCAATTTGTGCTCTTACATTAAATGCGGAAGATTGGATTGGTTTAGTCACAAGTTCTCTTTTAGATTAGACTGTTTTACTTGACAATAACCATGTAAGTCTAAATATACTATAACTACATCTGTTGTTACATTTAAAATAATTTCTTTTAAGTCAGCCATCATTCTATTTTTATACCGGATGCTCTACTGCTATATGTGCCGTATGAATTGCATCAGATAACTCATCTTCTGTGATATGATATAAAACGTTAGTCATTCTCATCGCTAATAAAATTGGGATTTTACAGCTATCTACGTTTGTTATAATATTTTTGACTAACGAAAATGTGTCACATACTATGATTATCAGTGGGCACCCATAAATAAGACTCACACCAACATGCTAACTTTACTAAGTCCCAATTGAAAAATGTATTAGAAAGATGAATAAAGTAAAATGATTAAAAATGTAAATTTACATTTTTCTCGCGAAATTTGAAACTGCGCATATCTTAATGAGAGTAGTTGACCAACTCTTAAGTTGGTCAAATAGCACTAAATACATAATTTACCAACTTAACTGGTAATAGATAATAGCCGGTGAATGACAATATACATACATTTACCAATTTTAAGGTAAACGACGTCATCCATCATGTTGACGTCTTTCACCGTATAAAATAATTTGTCATCCTGACTGAATGACTGACATAGATTCGTCATCGCTTAATCACAGTGGTGGTTTGGCCTACCGGAAAATCGGAATTTTCCTGATAGGCCCTTGTTTGAATTTTATGCCGACCTCAGCACCATAACATTATACAATTGCAAAATATATAATTTTATTTATATATTTATAAATTTTACATGCCCCTTATTGGAATTAGTGTAAACTGTAAGTAAAAAAGTTCTAAGAAAAAAAATGACTGTATTAAATGTTGCTTATTTATAAAATAAATTGTTTTTATATGAATTATGATCATTTATATTTTTCTTAATAAATAATATTACTACTTAGAATACTTATAGTGCTGTTAATATTCTTCTTGGACATAAAAGTGTATTACATATAACTTCAAACTTATTCATCGGTGTATTATTTTAAATTTATTTCATAATTATGATTTAATTATATTAAAATATTTTAGTATTATTTTTATGAACATTTACGAATATATAATATGGTAAATAATATAGATTGTATTATTTATATTGTATTAATATGGTATGAAAAATGTAGAATAATCTTGTTTATGGAATGTAAGTAAAGCAAGGGTTAGATTTTTGGATGCCTACGAGGGGCTAAATGGGGATAAATGGGGTAAAAAGGGTGAAAATTGAAAAAATTACTTAGTCGGAACTGTTGAAGCTATATATATATATATATATTCATAATTCATATTACTGGCAAATTAAACTCCAGGTAACGTCGGGTAACGAAAGGTATAATGTATATATTGCTTTGCGAATTCATTACACACGAGTAACAGGAGTAGCGCGTATAACAGCGGTATTAGATGCAGTTTACTTTATTGTGCAAAATACAAGCGCAAATATTATATAGTGTAAACGCTAATCACTGTACGCGGAGCCGAACATTGAGTTTCCGATAAAGGGCGTATGTTCGCAAAACTCTGATATTATATTAATATTTGCAGCGAAACGACACGTCATGTGTGCGCGAGTATTCCGGACAAAGAATATAGTATATAGGTACTAGCTGTACAGTGAATACTCCAGTACGGTTATATAGTCTACAATAATAATAATATGATCGTCAACTGCGAGTAAAAACGATAAGTATAATAATGAATAACAGAACTTAGCATGACTTATGATGACGCATATATTGTACATGTATATATATTATTATATTATATAATATGTAGTCAATTGTAGTGTGTACACACACTATTCATAATATATTATCAACATTGTCTCTCATTATTATAATTCATCATCCGGACTTGAAATAATATTGGAATAATGGAATATTTGTACAGAGACAATAATGGCCAAATAGGTCCATATTATATGCATATCTACATACGATTTTCGGTGTATGATTATGACTTCATCGAAAAAATATATGTAATAAAACATTCTAAATAATATGCATTGTTAAAACCTATTTGGGTCTATATATGCATAGGCGGATAATTGGTCACATCCGTGAAAGGGTTTAATATTATTGTCTTATCCATTAGCGTAAACACACATGTTTTGATGTTTCAACCTCCAACTATAGTGGCTACTTCTACTTTATTCTGGATGAGGCACCAATTATTAAATATTATATAAATATTAAATATTAAAATATAATAATTTATTTTGACGTCTGGTGTGGCTTAAATACGTTCTGAAGAGCTTAAGCTATCCCTTATATCCGCCTATGCCTGTATGGCTGTATTCAATCGAAACTTGAGGATGCATAAAACGCAAAACTATCCCAAATTCGCGGTCTTCCAAATCCAATGCATCATCACTCTCCGCGCTTTATAATCTCTTGACTCTTCTGTACATCAAATTATTTTTTCCTATTATTTTACTATTGTTAACGGCTACGTCTTCTTTTGATGGTAAACCAGTCTTTCGCTTACGTTTAAAAATAAAACGCATTCATATAACAAAAACGTGAACTAAAATTCAAATTACTAATCAATTAAGAAAGCAAAAAGGATAAAAAATTTTAAAATGTTTATAGCATATATACGTATAAATCATATGTATTTATATTTTACAAGAAATTCTTCACGTTCAACAGAACAAATCGAAACACAAATTCCTACGAAATACGTTTTCCTTGTAGTATATTATCATCGTAGTACATCCACCTATAGCTAGGTATACATATATTAAATATAATTATAAATGGTGGTTATAAAGGAAACACTACGCAGTAAAATGTGTGATGTTATGAGACCATAAACGCATATCACACGCGTCGCTAAATCTCGAATAAAAAATATGAAGAAAAAAAGATGATTATAAATATTATTGTACCCAATGATTTAGTCGTATGGCCGCGTTAAGTCATTTGTTCGCAGTTTTTGATCGGCCATCGCACTGCGTACAGTAAACGCACGACAATCGAAACAACAAAATGTCCGTGTGTAAAATCGCCCACTATCACAGGTTACTATTATTAGTTAGACCGTTACATCGACGACGACCGCACTACCATGACAACGATAAGTAGTCATTGCCCACGCGTCATTAACAAGTATTTAAATAGCGGTAACGGCAAGCCAGAAAGACACATACCTACATTTATACACCACTCATAACCAGCTGTTGGCCATTACCTGTTTGTATATATAGAAATATTAGGCTATATTAGATCAATCATAATTGTATTAGGTTTTCCGCGGTTACAACATTTTAATGCCCTTATTTGTCTTTCATCATGTTTAAAAAAACTATGTTATAGACCGGTCGGATAGCTGACATGTAATCATTAATCGTAATACTTTGCAAACTATATATTGTTACTTAAGTAACTAAAAAATAGTATAAACTTGCATATTGTGGGTTTTGCTTGATTTAAAAAATATAATTTAGTTATTACACATTTGCGTTACGGCAGTGGTTCCAAACTTTTCAAATCCTGTAGACCACATTTACAGATTTTTTCAGTTTTTCATAGACCCCCTAGTACAGCATATATATGAATTCATCAATGTATTTTTGAAAGCTAATATAGAACTCTATACTTTAAAGTATATAAAGGGTTTACAAAGAAGTGCGAAAATTGTTTTTATTAATGCTTTTATTAACTAAATTTGAATTATTCATTTTGTTTTTTACTTACAGAAAAACAAAAAAAAATTAATACTTTTAATGAGAAAGGTGAGCTTGATGATATGAAAGTTATTTTTTAATGACATCGACTCCTGGGGTCGATATATAGACTATTTTGAGAACATTTGCGTTACAGTTTTCAATTATTCATCATAAGTCGTTCTATATACTCGCAACAATAATTGTATCCCACGGTCTACAGAAGTTTTATATCAGATAAATATTTTATCATATTATAATAATATAATATTATAACATTAGTGCTATTTTCAACTAAACAGAAAATATTGTTCTTACCGCTTGTGAACGGTTATATTATACCGAGTTATTATGTTATTATATAATATGAGCGGCGACGTATCGCTGGTAGTAAATTCCTTATCGGGTTATTAAACAATGACATCAGTTCACCAGTCCTACTATCTCTAATGTGTTTTTAAAGTTCCATAATCTCATTCATCTCGTTCCACTGCTTCCTTTGATGTCCCGCATTCCATCACTACCAACTACATGACTAATGAACCTTTAAGGTGTCCCATGTCGTTTGCCAATGCAGATACCGCCTATAACGGTTTAGTTTTAATTTTATATAACATTTCTATACTATTACTTTTTAGTTACTGGTGAACGTATTGATATTGCAGTTATCTCATATAATGTTGTATATCATGCTAAAAGGACCCAGCCCGTATGATTATAATAAAATAAAATAAATAAACTATCATGAAAATATTAATATCGGGTCTATAAGTGCCTGCAGGTTCTCACACGTGCTGCAGTCGCCAACAAAACTGCAACATAAATTATGTGTTTCAACGAATCGAAGATTTTGGAAAAAAATGCACAAAGCGAGCATGGGATAAAAGAGGTTGGGAAATACACTATAGTTGTATTATACAGGGACATTGCTCGACGATACGTCACCTGTACAACGGAGCATACAGTTACGGATCAATTTTTTCCAACAAATGTGTGAACAATATCATCAATATCCGTTGTACGAGGTCTCTAAAATCGTATAATATACACGTACACGGTACACGTGCGTACATCGTGACCATCGTGTTACTATACACACGCGTGTAGTTTAACAACAAGCTTTTCTAAATAACCGCATCCCTTCGTGTTAATAATAATCAAACAAACATAATATTATAATAATGTGTGAGCAACGTGCGGGCGCGTGGCACGTGTGTGTGTGTGTGTGTGTACTCCGCTCGGAACTTATAACGGCGTGGCGGCGCACGTACGTTTACGCATGACGTACCGTATAACTCTATACTACGCGTGTAACCCACTCTCCGCGTGAATTTGGCACTTGCAAGCAGCATTTTCATCCTTTTTTTTTTCTACTTTTATCTACTTTTTTCTTAAAGGAAAATGGAAATCAGTGTCACACCGCACCGTACCGTTGTTCTTGTGTTCTTTTTCAAAAAGGCGCACTTGAAACGAAAACGAAAAAACGACAGCGCACGTACGATACGGGATCCCCTCCCCCTATATGTAGATCTACAAACGCGCGGATCTTTCGGGGGCCGATGCCAAATTCACTTACGTATAATATTATGCGTGCGTTGTTTACCCATCATGTAGACATAGGTACGTACCACTTGCCGCTGCAGATGAAGACGTCATGTGTAGCGCTTGTCATGTGTTCCCTTGTGCAATAAGCAGCTACATGTGTATACGTTACGTTAAAAGTACGACAAAATCCTAGGTTTCGCCAACTGTTGTCGGTAAAACCTACGACATGCAAAATAGTTAGATCAAAGCACGAATGATTTTAGTAGTTCGGACTTTTACACACGAGATTGGGTAAATCTTTGGATTAACAATCGGTGTTCATAAAAGCCCGGAATTGTTGTTTGAATATTCTCCTTTGCAAAAATCAAAATGATTATACAAACACTTAATAAGGTGTGAATGCTCAAAAAAAAAAAAAAAAATGTATTACAAATCGATGTATGTGTCTATCCAAAAATTTATTATGCAACTCAAGATGCCACAATAGCACAAACAAATAATATTGTAAATACAATTGTAAACATTTTTAATAATAATAAAAATGTATTGCAATCAAAATTACATAATTCTAAACAAACGTAATCTGTAAAAATAATAAAATTGGACACAATATATTTGTTGTAATTAAAATTACCAGGTATATAAAAATAATTTTGAATTTTGCGAAGGAGAAAATTTCACACGATTTCGGACTTTTACAAACGCCGATTGTTTATGCTAAGATTTAGCTAATCTCGTCTGTAAAAGTCCGAACTACTAAAATCATTCAGGCTTTGATCAAACTATTTTGTGTATCCTAGGTTTTACCGAAATCAATCAGTAAAAGTCCGAATTTCGAATAGATTTACCGGTAAACCGCAGATTTAACCGGTATTCGTACTTATTTACCATAACATATATACGGTGCCTACACATGTTTCTATACGGTCGCGGCAAAGGGTTTTTTGTGTACACAGGCGGGTGTGATATTGTCCGCATTCCTCCGGCCGCACGGTAAAAATAATAACATTTATATATATATATATATATGTATAATTTATACATATTTAATACAATATTTAATATTGCGTACACACGCTGCCGCTATTTGCTACATATGTATATTACGTGCACGTATGGAATTTGAGGGGATATATAGTACAGCGACTGCCGCGGTATTGTGGTCACAAATCACACGGCACCGCAGCAACATAAAAATATTTATTTATTTATTCATTTAAAACGCCTTTAAGACTCGAGTACAGATTAATAATATAATAAGATAACTATAAAAATACAAGATTTAATAGCATATTAATATACTTGTATATACCGGGAGGAAATACGTTTGGGCGTAATATTTCCCTTCCCAATAGTATGTTTGGGCGCATTTATTTCTTTGCATATAGTACTAAACCTGTTACTAAATCATTGCATCGGTCCGGATAAAATGGTGAGTCAAACGAAATATCTTAAAGAAGTTTTGAATTTAGTATATTATTATAATATTCGCAAAAATTCACTGTCGTATTAATCCAAAATAAAATATGTGATCAACAAATGATTGCCGTTGGTTGTTACGAGATGGACCGCAACAAAAAGTCTAATGTTTAGGAACTGAAATACATTCTTGACGGTGCTATATTGAGATGGCTGTGGGGTTGTATATCAAACGTCCGTTATACTTCGCATATAATACAGTCATCATGTTGTATACAGTACGGTTTCGAAATGTGAGGAGTTATCACTGAAATTCTATTGTTTTACCGAAATCGTGCACGTTGGATGAGAGAGAAAAAAAAATACCCGGTTATATCGTCACCAGTCACCGATATGGCATCGCGTACAGCACGGTGCTGTCGCGTGTACACCGCGGTCTTTTGTCTTGCGAGAAAACAACCCCGCGAACGGAGAAACGCGCGCGCTGGATTTTTGCGTAATTGTGGATTTATGCACGTCCTCGAAACACGGGGTAGATCGTGCACACATTTGTGTATACATATATTTTTAAATAAACCATTGTTCTATGTCGTTGAGAAATAATAAAAAGAAATTAATTTTGTTTAAATGCCGCTCCCAGAGAAGAGCGCGCAAAAGAAAAGAAACGCTCATCGTATATATATATATGTACAATATTCATGGCAAGACACTATGAAAAGGAGAAAAAGAAATTCGAATAAAACAATAATTATTCAGAAAATGTTTTTAGCGATTCGTCAGAGCGGTATTGCGAAAGGGGGAAAACGAATATCATATTCTAAGGGTGGGCCTTTTATGCTTATTGTGTTTTGATGTGATTTATACTGCGCGCGAGTCTCGGAAGTTATTTAAAATATCTTGTTCTTCTACCGATTTTATAGTTATTTACTTTTTGCCATTAAATTTGTCAAAATATGGCTTCCAGAGGCTTTTGAAAAGCATATTTATAAGTGCATTATTTATTCGCTATTACTTTTTTTTTATTTATTTATATTATGTTGTTTAAGGTCGACGTCTCCTCTTTGGACTCTTTGATACGTATGCGCAATCAAGCATAGTAATGTAAATAGGTACTCATGACTCGAGTTTTCGATTTATACAATGAGGATGTTTATGATTAAAACACAAATAATAATATTTCATCGTATTATACGTTAATGAATGTGTGCGTGTACGTACACCCGAGTAAACGAGGTCTGCGAATATTATTAATGTTTAAAATCATTATATAATTTAAACCTTGTCGCGGTCGGACAAGAAATATAACGATAACTTTTAAGGGGATACAATCATTATAGCCACATTATTAAACCGCATCGTGTGTAACCATGCTTTACAGATTGAAGAGGTATAATATAAAATAAATATAGTTTTATATATATAATTAAAATAAGTATAAAAAATTAGTATATACGACGATCGTGCCCATTTTTCGGACTAATTTTTTTTTACTGACATCGAAAATATAATAATATTCTTATGATCTACAATACTAAAATATCTCCCGGGTAGTACCTATATTGTTATAATTTTCTGGACTATCACGTATTATATTGTTTTTACGAAAATATTTGTCAGGGGATTTGCGTTTAAGGGCTGCGGTAGTGGTATAATGATAACTATTATAATACATATTGTTCAAGTTATGGATCTTTAAGACAAAACGATTCTGTTGACTTTTTGTTGTTCAGAAAAAATCTATATAAATCAATTTTTTTCAATGTGGGCGATATCGCTCCCTTGGGGGCGCTAGAGCTATCTAGGAGGGTCAATGGAAGTTACAAGCATAATTTGAAGAATGGGAGACATTGGATTACATTATAGTACAATAATAGAACTTAATACTCATTTATAAACAATAAATTAATTTTTCGTTGCATATAATTTTGTACCAACCGATACACTTTTTTTCTTTAAATGATAGGGAGCAGATTTTTTTTAAGTGAGTGGTAAAGATAAAAAGTTTGGGGACCACTGAATTCTATGTGCAAAAGACCTATGTAAAATTAACTAATATTTTGTATTTGTTGTGCAGTTGTTGTGTTCTGTCAAGTTTTTAAAATGTCCACCAGGATGGTATGCGAATCCGATAAAATTTAAAAAAAAGACACTGGGGTATAAAAAATGCACACGTACGTGGTACCTACTCAGAATATATCGTGGAATATCGTATAATATCAACTCGGATAATATCGTGGACATTTCTCGAATGATAGGGAGAGTATAAAAAATCGTAGGAGGAGGGGTGGGATAGCGTGAGGATATTGCAGACGATTTTGATGAGCATCGTCTTATCGCTTCACTCGTTCGGGCGCAATAGACTGTAAATTATCGGAAACGTGTATTGTATTTTTATAATGTTTGAATATTTGAAGTTCCAATAAATAATGTTTGCTTTATAATACGATACTTTGGCTGGAGCGCATAGTTTCACGCAGATATTGTTTAGGACGACAATATAGCAGTAGACCGTTTTGTCCAATGCTCGAGGCTTAACAAACGGTTCGTGTAATAATGTTTCTTAACCATAAAACAATGATTCGTTTCGAGCGCAAACTGCTGTGGATTTGTCATTTTTGGTCTGTTAAGGCTATGTAAGTCATAATGTTATGATGGAAGTCATTTTTAAAAAATACGCTGCGCATATTAAAAAAATATATTCACCATGAGATATTGTCGAATTTTCCATTTTTATAAGTTATACTGCAAAGATTAATTTTGTGGGCGTTCAAAGATTTATATATCGTATCGGCTTTCCCGACTGGTATTAATACTTAGGCCTAGGCGTCTACGATTTGCATTGTTTGCGTACATTTAAGGCACCAAAATTATGAAACGCCGTACTTCGAAATGCGAATATATATCGGGATTGTTCATTTAAACCGTATATCGGTAAAAGATTATTATTTATTATTATGGAATTAAAATACCGAACAAAGCAATTATTATTATACTACCTACTTGCTGTACAGTGAAAAAAGCACATTTCCCATGAAATATAATAATATTGTATCATTTGTACTTGTTTGTACATATTATCTATATGTACACGCTTTAGACGCGCAGCTGAGTTATTATTTCTACGAAATATATATATTATATTATTATTAAGTATATTATTAATGCGTATACTTTTTCGCGTGTTACACTCGATTGAATGAAGATTATTATATATTTATATATGTTATACTGTTAGCCGGCACACGGGCAATGATTTCGCTGTTACTAGATATCATTGTTTATACACACTCGTATGATATTATTGTCCTGGCTGAGTAGAATATTTATTTAACTCCATAAGTATAAAAAAACCATATTTACAATATTATATGCAATCCAGATACAAAAGTTCGTAGTTGAAAAATGTCGAAAATTGAAAGATGGTTTATATTCCACTATTTTTATCGACATAAATTGACAATGTGAATTTATATATCTACACTGGATACACTGCGTGGTTATTATATGAACATTTAACAATAAATTATTATAGTTTTAACTATTCCATTCATGAATTTTATATAATTGAACAAACTTAAAATAATTTGAACTAATATATACTAATATTTAGCGTAACTATGTACTGGAGTAGGTATACTACCATGGTAATCATTTATTATTTATTTATGTTTTTTTTTTTTTTTTTTAATGGAGTTTATTACCGCACTGTCATAGTGTCATATGTTATTTTTGGTTAAAAAAAATGCTACTTGACAAAATCCGACGCATGACAACAACAAAATATAACTGTATAATAGTATTAATTTTCATTTTCTTAACTATAGTTTCTAATTTCGGCAATCTGTTGTTACATTTAAAAACAATAAGCCAAAGTATGTTGAATAATGATGATCTACAGGATTAATAGATTGAAGAAAGAGGAGGTATGTTGTCGTTGTCGAGATAGTAAAACTTATTTAAAATAATGTCTAATAATTTTTCTTTCGTTCTGTGCTATTGAGGTACCAAAAATATGTAGTAAAACCTGATTTTTGGGGATGCCATAGAGGGGTTGTCGAAGAGGTTGTCAATATAAATTTAGACATTAGCCGGAGGAAGTGGAAAATTTTGAAAAAATCATTTAGTCAAAATAATAGAAAAACGCTTTGATTGTTAACACCACTATTAATGTTTTAAAATTATCCGTATTATACGCACAGATCGGTGGATCAGCCCACATTTTTCTGTTAGATATTATATGATAATGGTCGACGAGTGTAATATCGAATAGCGAGAGCGTTGGACAAAAAGAAAAAGAAAACAAAATGAGTAGGATATGACATTATGACCAGAGAGAGAGAGAGAGAGAGAGAGAGTTACACTACTGGGGTCTGGGATATATGGTAAAATAAATGATAAGAACGGGAGACTATTTAAACATTGACAATATTACACACTTCCAGAGATTTGTTGATTTATTAGCTTCCAATGCTTCCATGGTTATATTTTTATCAGAATCGCAAACAATAATCTCATGTTTACAACAATTATAAATTTGTTATCTGATCACAGCTAGGATGGGAATGTATAAACAGTGGTAGGTATGAAATATCCTAAATAAAAGTTTTGCAGACAAACCGTATTATGACTTTAGGGTTTTGTAATCAATGGTATCAGTGTAAATTTGTTTTCATTCAAAATATTCATACAACAGACAATACAACGATAAACATTTTAGTATCGAATATTATATAACGTGTTAATGACGTAAAATATGTTAATTCGTATGTGGATGAGTACGTAATTATGAGTATACGGATAAGTGTTGGGTTCATCGTTAGACACCGTTTGATTATTATTTGCATAAACGATTTCATGATATATTATTTCATAATTACCAATTTTCACATACTGCCATGCGTAGGTCGTGTCAGATTCGATACAAATCGACTGTACGTCATATATCCACTGAATCATTTTTAATTTTAAATCATTTTTAAAATAAATCTGCGTGTACCTATTATGATGGATATTTTGATGTTAATAATTTATTATGTACCTAGATAGATTTTTCAATTACAATGCGATCGATTTTTATATTATCGAACAGCTAAATATTAAATAATAAAATTATTTATAACATGTATTTTTTAATCATTAAGTAAAATAAAAAAATAAAAAATATATCTAATTATAGATCTAATAGAATATTTACGATTCTATAAGGATATGTTTAAAGATATATTGGTTTTTGCAAAATAGTGTTTGCTCAGGATATGTATGCCACTTTTGTGGAATTCAATTTATTGAAATATTGCAATTTTAATTTATATGCAGTGCGGTGGTAATTATTTTTTTTATCCACCGAGTCATGTTATTGGATCTTATAGGGGTGTTCAGATATATATATGATATCTATCTTATTTTAACTATTTATATTTAAGTATGTAGGAACTTTTAAATTTATGTATTCTGTTTAAGAAATAATAAAATATAGAATACGGCACATTAGGCACATTAGGGAATAAGAACTGATAATGGTTTGCAGTATACAATATTACAATATTACAACATGAAAATATTTTCAAAACTATATTTTCTAAAACTTACAGCTTTAGAAAAATATATTTTTATCGCACAATTTATAAAGAATTTACACTGAGCATATATACTGTTCACTATAAGCTATAACACGCTGGTATAATGAAATCAAGTGAAATACCTGAAAAATATTAGATGTAATACGGGAATAATAACATCACGAACTTGGTGTTAAGATTTTCTCCTGTAAATAGCCGAAAATCAAAAGTCCATCCTTGTACGTTTTCGCAACATTGCGCTTCTCGCAAGTGGCCTACAGCGTCGTGAGTTCATTATAAGTTTGGATGGAAATTCAATAAAAAGTTTTATTATTTATATATAAATTTTAGAATGTAGAATAACCAATATTTTATACGAAACATTGTGAAGGAATAACCGAAGACGATGTAACCACTATATTGTCATCTATTATTTTCCTTATAGTATATCCAAAGCTCCGAAGGAATTTCAGATTTAATCAAAAAATTACCAAAAAGAAAATCACACGGACACGATTTAATCACAAATGCTATTCTAAAAAATATCCCTAGAAAAGCAATAACATACTATATTATATTAATATTGTTCAATTCCTTAGTAAAAAATGGGTACCTCATGCCGACGGAATGGAAAATGGCTACCACAATGTTTTGTTAAAAAAATCAGGTAAACATTACTCCAGCCCGAACAATTATTCACTATCCCGAATTTTTAAATTGGATTTAAATCGAATCACTCAATTATTCAACAACTTTTGCGTCTAACTGAAATCGTTATAAACGATTTGAAGAAAAAAATAACGTACGGTCTCAACCTTCTTAGACTTAGCTTAAGCCATTGATCGGATCTGGGACTACGTATGTTTTTAAATAAATTATAAACATTAAACACTTCCATAATTCAATTTTACCATTCCATTCGCTGATTCAAAGTCTGAATAGACGGAACTACATTGGAAACAAAACCAATTAATACAGGTGTTTTCTCAAGGCTCGAAAATTGTACCTTTACTTTTTAACTTATACGTTTCGGATTTTCCTGCAACGATAGTTCTATATATAATATTACTTCAAGCTCGAAGAACGTCCGAACAATAACCCATAATATTAAGGTGCACCTGAACAAAATTCAAAATTGGGTAAAAAAATTGAGAATAAAATCAAGCCCTCCAGAAGACACAGCGGTTATTTTCACCAACCATCAACAAAAATTTCTAGTAATTTAAGAGCTAAATAATAATAGCATATTATTCCTTGATCATCTAACACTAAAAAACTTGGTGTAACTTTGGACAGAAAACCTAACGTGGAATCCACATATCACACCAGAACTACAATAAGATTATCTGCAGAGGCCAAAAATTCTATATTTGGATGTTTTCTAATGATATTTCATAAGTAAATTTTAATTCTACGACCATTAATTTTATATGCAGTCCCACTGCGGGACTGCGCATGAAATATAAGGACTGCTCCTTGTATGGAACAATTGTCCTAAGAGGCTAAGAGTCATTTGCACTAAATAAAACGAGTAAGTTTTAAGTTGTAAGTCAAAAGTTTTTAGGATAATAATATCTAACGCTCCTTGGTTTGTTCGAAATGCTGCACTTTACAATTACTTTCAGGTATTCACAATAACTGAGTTCATAAAAAAATCAGCAGTTAACTTTTTAAATCACATAAACTCTGTTTTCTGACCAAATTAGTTTGTTCATTGCCAGTCTCGTGCTTATAAAATTGCAGATATCAATGACCGACGGGCGACACAACAGCTGCAAACTGCAGTTGTGTTGAGCGCAATGTAAAATACCAGTTTTAGGTATTTAGTTGTAGTTTATATTGTATACTTTTATTATGGTTTCGGCGCATTTTTATTATTTCTACAAAAGTTAATACCAAAATAAATATAATATTTTCATCAAGTATAATTGAAAAAATTATTAACACTTTTGTCTTTTATTCAAATTGAATTTAATGCTTACTTATAACATGTTCTAACCGAACGAGATTAAGTTTCACGTAAAATAATAAATTGAAATAAAAAGTACATGATTTATTGAATCAGAATGTAATATTGGTGCGCGCAAGGTGCTCTTTCGTACAACGGAGTAATTATTCGTGGTCAATTGAATTACCCACGAGTACTCTATTATTTTACGAATTATTAATTGTTGTTATCACATATTCTGTTAAATTTAATGAACTTAAATAATTAAAACAACAATCAAAATAATATGTATTAAGAAAATACGCAAAGAATTGGTTGTATTCAATTCAAGAACAAACATTAATATAGATAATCATTTAGTAACACTTCACATAAGGTATACGAGTAAGTATGATGATAATATTAATAGTACTAACTTAAGGAAGGTGCACTTAAGTTTCATACATAAATTGTACATACCTAGATAATAATACGCAATTAATTTACTTTTATTTCTGGTTAAGGGGATTATAGGCCATGATTATCTGTCTCTGTCTATCACACGCGCAACATAGGAATGTCGACGTTTTCTAGTTCCAACGTACCGATTGATCAATTGATGTGATAAGAATTTTGAAAACTGATTTAAATTTGACGTTAAGTCTTCTTTAGATCGACTATCCCAATTTTTTGATTTCCCCCACAATATTTTCCAAAATAAAATTAAACAAATTAGAAACATAAAAATCAACAAAAGTTCATTTTTGGGTATGTTAAGCACTGCGTTAAAATTGTTGGAAAGTCGATTTAAAAAAGAGTCCTCAACGAATTCAAATCAGTTTTCGAAATTCTTATCATATTAATTGTTCGAGCGGGACGTTGGAAATAGAAAACGTCTACATTTCTATTACACTGTTGGAGTCTAATGTTAAAATAATTAGTAAAAAACTGAAATTTGGCAAACTAACTTTGATTTTTAACTACAAATAAAATATTAGTAATATATCGATTTCATCGTTAAGAATACGTGTAAAATTCTTAAATTATTTTAATTATTTTCGTTAGCTAGGTCTACTTGAGATATTTATACTGGTGTTATTTTTTTTGGAACTGTAAAAATTAACTACAAAGTACTTTTTACATTTCTTTGAGAATTTATTAGTGGGGAAAAATATCGATGAAATACTAAGTAGTAGGTATTATATCGATAAATGAAGATGTAGATGTTTAATTTACTTTTGAATGTGGTATATTTCAATTTACTCGATTAATTTTTTGTTTTCAATTTTCATCTAAACCTTTTGGATATTGTATTTTTACCACTTCTAAATAAAAATCATTCACATAACCGCACATCATGAACTGACATATTATGCTAGACATTTCGTCTAATACTTGCAGGTGTTGCACCGTTGGAAATGCGGTGTACATAGTATCATGTTAATGCTCAATAATCGATCGTGACCCACGTTCACAGAATACCAATATATCGTAATGTATAATGTATTTATTTTATTTCATGTATATATTTACATGTACCTATTGTACATAATAATATTATATATCAACACTCTGGAAAAATATAGTCGTGTATTGGTCGATATATTTTTATACTATTTGTTCGATAACATTACATATAATTGGGTTATAAACAACTTTACTACTCGCGTGCTGCAATAAACGAATACGCTTAAAATAAATGATTGAACACGTATATAACTCGTATTTGAAAACGCGTATTAATGTGTAAACATATATGGATATCAAACATAATAAACAAAAGCAATCGAAATTATGATTTAATTGAAAAATTGCGTTGACAACGTTGAGATGTACTCGTTCATTGTGCAATTTCAAAGCTACCTATTATATACTCGTATATTGGTATGTTATGAACAAAAATAAAAATCATTCATAACGCAAATTACTCAAAATTCTTGGAAAATTATTATATTTCGACTTTTGCCCGAACTAATATGTAGCTATAGTTGTGACCCGCCTCATTTGAAGAAGACCGAAGCGTTGTAAATACACCTACAATAATATTAAATATAAATAATTATAAAATTACCGTAGAAAATATAAAATTGAATATACATACTTAAATAGTATTAAAAAAACGTATGTACTACATTAATATTTATATACGAAGAAAACATTTTTATCGAAAAACTCTTTTTGTTCCGATAAGTTGTATTGAAACAATCTTGTGCTTTGAAAAACATATATTCTACATTACACTCGTATAGTGACTTATCGTACAATTTTATTACGATTTTAGTCACAATACGTGTATACCTATAACATAACAATATATTTTTATTACTATATTCAAGCACATAAAGCGTATAATAATTATTTTATGATTATGTATATTTAATATCAATGTAGTTATTTAAGACACGGTAGTTTTGCATAAATGACAAACTAAGTTGGCCCGGGAAAAAGCCTGAAAAAACACAAATAAGACTTTTTTTTGGTGTGAACTCGTATATGACTTTTTAGATTGTTACTTTGGGAAAATGACATCGGGCACAGTACGCATGAATAAGGCTTTTCTCCGGTGTGAATTCTCATATGCTTTTTCAGACTGCCACTCTGAGAAAATTTCATCGGGCATAGCTCACATGAATACGGCTTTTCTCCGGTGTGAACTCGCATATGATTTTTCAGATTGCCTCTCTGAGAGTATGTCTTCGGGCACCGGTTATATAAATAAAGTTTTTCCCCGGTCGGAACCGGTATACTATCTATTGAATATAAATTAAAGCATGTGACAGTAACCCACGTTGATGTTTCTGTCGTCACGCTTGTGTTAATAGAAACTGCAGTCGATGAATTCATGATGAAATATGTTTCAAACAGTTCACTAAAACACAAGACGAAGTATTATATAGATACTACCTGTTTGAACTTGTATTTGCTATATGAATGATTTTATAGACTTCTGCATGGATTATATAAATATATTTATAAATATACATAGTATCACTATGTTACGTATTTTTATGTTTTTATTTTCATGCTCTTGATTATAATACTAAAAGCCAGCCCATTTTAGATCTTATGTGAAAACAATTTAATTAAAATATCCACCAATATATTCAAATTATATTTATTTTCATTTATTTTTAATGTATATTATAGTTTATCGATTACTGGGCAATCTAATAATAAATATGATATCAATTTTAGGGCAGTTGATATGTCATTTTTGCACATCTGCTGCTTATAATATGTCATATAGCCTGAGTTTCAACCCTCGCAGTTCCTGTCATTTCTCGATGGCGATCTTTCGTTCATGCCTATTGATTTCATACGTGTCATTTCCTTGGTCATTCTGTGTATCGCCGACTCCTCGGTGTACGTCCCGTGGCCAATGTATAGATGCCGGGGGACATACTGACCATGAACTGGTATCTGATGGACTTCAGAACAGGTGAGCTCGTTTCCTTGTCAGCATCACAGTTTCAAATTTGTAAGGCGTCAACTGCAATCAGTTCCTCGTCATCCACTCGTTCACTTGCAGCCGGGTAAACTTTGACTTCTTCTAGAAGTTTGATGCCGTGCGCAGTTACCACGACCGCCACGTCAAGAAAATCCTAGAACGAATAATAAATAAAACATCCGCATGTGTGGCATTTGTATGTATGAGAGGCATAAGTATACCAGTTATATATAGTACTCGTATGTTGCATCCGTATTGAATTGTTATATTTTTGAAATGATACACTCAGGGCCTGATTAAGTAATTTTTTCACCAGCAGGATTGGATTAATGAACGGCTTCTGCGTTCGTAAAAAACTATTTTTTGGCGCCCCAAAATCAAAACATTAACCAATTGGTGCCCTGGGCTGTTACACTAAAACAGTGTTTCTCAACCGGTGATCCATGGGCCAGTCATAAGTGGTCCACGGTAATGCGGTACCTATTAATTTATATCGTTTTCTATTAAAAACTATTTTTTTTTTTTTAAACAGCGAAAAATATTTTATTTCACCATAATATACGGTTATCTTATTGATGTTATTGTGTAAAGTTTAATAATTATATATAAAAGTAAAAATTAAACTTTTTTCGATAAATTTTGTATATTGTTGTTAATGAGGAAAAAAAAAAAAAGGTCTTCCTAGTTTGCATAAAATTGAGGTGGTCCGCGACCTATAAAATATTGTCAAAGTGGTCCGTGGTGGTAAAAAGGTTGGGAAACACTGCACTAGATCATTACATTAGTGCAGATCCATACGCATCAATGTCAAAAAGTACATTTATGTGTTAGTAGATATGTTTCAGACGGTTCGTATAGGAGTAGTAGCCTATTGAACGAAAAATATTACACGAATCACTACGACGACGGTCTCCGCAAGAATATCCAGCTGCAGGTGCACATAGGTAATTACACACGTCGTGGCAGCTCTTCGTCAACTGCATCTACAAGAGAAACTTTCAAACGTGTACGAATAACGTCTGAGTTCCGTTTTGCACAATATTGTAATTAGAATTGACGAAAATTACAACAATTGATTACAGATAAGTAGAATCTACCGATACACTATACGTACCGCAGAATATTATCGTGTTACGCACGGCTAGCTGTATCGATTTAGTATAGATTCGTGGGCATCCATATGTAATGCGTATGTAATGAAGATCCATTTATAATGCGTATATAGTGTAGACTGAAATGTATAGGTGTAGTCCGATATATTTAACAAACACATTTAAAGAACTGTTCAGATTCAATGCAATTAAAATATCTATTGATTAGGCTTGAAAAAGTATTAATGAAGAAAAAAATAAACTGATTTACGTGCATAAAAAATGGATTTATTAAATAATAAGACCAGTGCTATAGGGCGATCTTGATGGGTTAAATATTAACGAAAAAAAAAAAATAAATAAAAAAACGTTCATAAGATATTTAAACCTTATACAGAGATCCACGACCAAGGGCAGTTTTAAGTAATAAATTAACTTACGGTAAACAGACATATAATTGAAATTTGTTTTGTACACGCTCTTCGTGGAAACGCGCTTGTTTTATTCGAAACAGAACATCATAACCATATAATATTATATAATAACTCTTTAACATTATATGGTTCATAGAAACCATATCTTCATTTGGCGAACTCCGTTATATATTTCCGAAACGAAAATAATAATAATCCAGTCTCCTGAAATGTAATATAACTTTTCAAAAGCTTTGATCGAGTTCATGTCATATCATGTGTGCTGTGTGCCGTGTCCCGGTCGGTCTTATAATAATATCCTATAGGCACCGTTTGCAGTGTATCTATAAATGTATGTGTTATACATCTATATATTATTTCTAATAAAATATTGCAAATACTCCGTTGATTCCGTTCGCAATGAAAATCGTTCGGTGTATTGTTTTTTTTTTTTTTTTTTGAGCAAAAAATTACCCAATTTGATTTTCCGACAACACCGCGGTTAATATAATATTATATCTATTGTAAAGTAGAGCGTAGCTACACGACATTTGTGCAAATAACTGTTAATTTAGGTGCTAAATGCGAATGAACTGCATTCCACCGCAGAGTTTAGCGAGACTTTTATTTTCACATGGACAATAAATACGAATAATATGGATCTCTGAGGTAGACATTAAACCAGTGGTTCATAGTCTTTTCTATTCTACGTCCCCTTTGACGATTTTCAAACAAAATTGCAAAAGAAAATCAAATAAATTAAAATAAATAAATAATAAATAAAAATCCTCACCTTTTTATATACCTACTTTATCATAAATAATCTATATAAGAGTAGTGGCATCTTTATTGATAGTTATACAATAGTAATACCTACTTATTTTTTCTTCCTATATTGTAAAATAAAATTATAAAAATGAAATGATAAAAACTTAACTTTGTGATAGTTGCTCACACCTTCCCAGCAATGTTAACACGCGCCTCAGGTTGGGAAACACTGCATTAGACTTCATACAGTTGTGTCTTTTTTTGTTTTTGAAACATTTAATTGGTAAATTAATGTACGATTAGGGAAAGTATAATCATTATCATCTATACTAGCTTTAAGCTATTGTATACTAAACGCTGGCTAGATTATAGTCACTGTAACAGCGTGCACTTTTAAAGTGAGGGTCATGTTAAGATACGACGTCTCTCCACATCACCCCTCGAGGTAAGCTTCTTTTTTACATATTACAATAACACTATTAAACTAATAAAATCATCTTGAGTAGTGTATAATTGGTATTGAAATTTATACCTAGAAAAATCACTGTTTAGTCCGAGAGTGTAGACCAGCAAGTCGGCTTGTACACGACAAAAGAGCCGAGATTCCTAGCTGAAATATATCAATATCATATAACCCGCATTGGTCTCCCAGGCCCTTTGGTCGTAAACTACGCTCGATGTTTGAAATAAGTCAAAACGCTGTTAGAAAAAAAAAAAAATGAAAAAAAAAAACAACCCTTTTATACGCACAATCTCATGCATGGCCATATTTTGGTACACCCATCTATCGGGAGTAGTCCAACCCGATGCGAGTGGTTATTATTCTAGCCTGTTGTACACAAAATGCGATATTGCATTACGGTTATCGCAGTGTGTGTTATATTTCGACGTTAACATTATAAGATCGTTTTCAGTTTTGACGATGTGCTGCAGGTGTTCGACACGACTTGTTAGCTATATTCAATTCCAAACGATTTCTGTGTACTTACGTGTTACAGCACACGGCTGCCGGGATCATCGCTAAAGGCGTGATAAAATATGTTATGAGGTTTACGCCGAAAGAAAAAATATTGTATTTCATACTATATAATATACGTTTGTCATTATGTTCCGTTATTATTGCATGTAAATTATCTGTCTTGGACGATACGCAAATGACGAACTGCAGCAATGGAGATCGCGAGCAATTATTGAGAATTTACAAATATACTGCTGCCGCGGACGAGAATCAATGCTAACGCGGAAAAAAAATGTCTTTAAGACCGCGGATGATAATTAAAAATATTAATGAAAAACTGCTGAGAAGTGCGCGTACGCCTATTCATCATTATTATTGCACCACGATAGAGTGGGGTGATTCACGAAAAGAGTTGTGTGGCGCGGCGCTTTGTCTTTGGCCTGCGTACACGCGGAACAAAAGAAAACGTTTATTAATATACCGTGACGAAAAAAGAAAAAAAACTAAAAGGTCTATTCATGCAGCTCCCTGCAGACCACGGTTTCAAAAAAAAAAAAAATAAATAAATAAATAATAATAATAATAATAATAATAATAATAATAATAATAATAATAATAATAATAATAATAATAATAATAATAATAATATAATAATAATAATAATAATA